>JAQQSK010007225.1:0-14076 GCA_028658325.1 Potorous gilbertii
AGACAGAGAGCACAGAGTTAATTGAATAGGGTGGGATCATATCTTAAAAGAAATCAAGGTAAGGGGTGAGAGAGAAATGTAGTGGGAGGAGAGAGGGTGAAATTGAATGGGGTAAATTATCTCTCATAGAAGAGGCAAGCAGGAGACTTCTTAGTGGAGGGAAAAAGAGGAGAGCTGATGAAAAATAAGTTGAAGTTTAATCTTATCACATTCGACTAAAGTAAGGAATAAAATGCACACTCATTTTGGTATGAAAACCTATCTTACAATACAGGAAAGTGGGGGAGAAGGAGATAAGCAGGGTTGGGGGGATAATGGAAGGGAGAGTAATGGGAGGAGGGAGCAATTTGAAATCAACACGGGGGGTTGGACAGGATCAAAAGAGAGAATCACAACAATGGGGGGCAAGATAGGATGGAGGGAATTATGGTTAGTTTTACACAGCACAACTATTATGGAAGCCATTTGCAAAACTACACAGATATGGCCTATATTGAATTGCCTGCCATCCCAAAGGGAATGGGTGGGGAGGGAGGGATGAGGAGAAATTGGAACTCAAAGTTTTAGGAACAGCTGTCCAGTATTGTTCTTGCTACTAGGAAATAAGAAATACAGGTAATGGGGAATAGAAAGTTGTATGACCCTATAGGACAAAAGAGAAGATGGGGAGAAGAGAAGGGAGGGATGATAGAAGAGAGGGCAGATTGGTGATAGGAAAAATTAGAATGCTTGGTATATTAGGGTCGGGGGAGGGGACAAACGAGGAGAGAATATAGAACCTAAAATTTTGTGAAAATGAATGTAAAAAGTTAAATAAATAAATTTATATTAAAAAAAGGAGGTGATTGTGTTCTTTTGGGTTTTCCTCCATTGAATGAAGACTGAGAAAGGGAAAAGAGTAGATATTCTAAGAAAACATCATCAATGTTCACAGTCAGTCACATTGACCTTTGCTGAGTAACATATCATATAATGAATAATCTCTACTCTCAAGGTGCTTAAAAGTCTGCCATGTGATTAAAAAACACATACAGCATTAGTGCATTAAATTTTGCAAAACTGCATATTTTATGTCATTTGATCCTTCTGACAGCTCATGAAATAGTTAGCATATTTGCAATTATATCTAGTTTAGAAATGAGTTGCCTAAGGTTTAGAATGATTAAGTGATTTTTCCGGAGTTGCAAGTTGAGAGAGAGAGAGAGAGAGAGAGAGAGAGAGAGAGAGAGAGAGGGAGAGAGAGAGAGAGGGAGAGAGAGAGAGAGCATTCATTAGGTGCCTACTATATTCCAGGGACTGTGATAAGCACTGGGGGATATAAGTACAAGAGGAAAAAAATGCATTCCCCAAGTTCAAGAAGCTTATTTTCTGATATGAGAAGGTAGGTTTGCTAAGATTTTTACTTATATCATCTAATATTATTATCTCCATTTTGCATATGAGGAAACTGAGGCTCAGAGGTCAAACAAATTTTCCAGGGTGACAATCATTGAACATCTCAGGCAATTATGTATTCTGATGCCAAAATTTAGCACTTAAGGAGAATCCAAGTTGAATTTTGAAAATGACTTAAAGATCAAGGGAAAAATAGGTGAACAGTCAATGAAAGTTGGATGCAATTACTACTAACAGTGATGTGAATGAAGTGTTGTAGGCACACCAGTGCCATTGTATGTCGAATTCAAATAGGGAGGAAATGTGAGTCTTGTGAGTCACTGAACATTTAACGAAGGAGGAAGTTTATTTTGTTCTAACCCAGCAGGGATATGCAACAAGGGTACAGGGCCTCTTAGCTTCCCTGCACTTACCCCATCATCTCCATTTGGAAATAGGAAAAGACACCCATGACATGTGAGGGACATGACTTGGAAATTTTATTAGTCCTAGGCCAAGAACTTTATCAGAGGAGCTGAAGCCAAGTGTCCTCGGAGAAAGTTTCACTGAGGAAACCTCCAGGAAAATTAGGACTGAAGGAAATTCCATGGGGGTTATATGTGGGGGAAAAAAGCTGTGTCAGAATGAGGAAAATTGTCACAAAATCACTGTCTTCTCACAGCAATTGACATGAAATTACAGATGTGTTACCAGAAAATGAGGTGGTCCTGTAGTAAGAAGAACCTAATAGACTAATAGCAAATTACTGCTTTGAGTATATATATCCTTTGAGATAGAAAAAGAAAAAAGGGGAAGCTCTCTAGTGTATTGGATGATTTAATGGACAGATATGGATAATGCATGTATATTGAGCTAAAATGAGTAAAAATCACAGGGGATAAAGAAGCATGAAGGAGAAGTTAATGTCATTACTCGTGGAGTGCATCCTCACAGCAAGATAATCTTTGTTGTCATCTGGTTGAACCTTCTCATTTTATAGAAGAGGAAATTAAAATCTAGCAAAAGGAAACAGCTTGTCCAATGCCACTAAGTCATAAAATGGGACAATCAGTGAGATTTTAAACTGGAGTCTCAGCTCAGGATGCAGTTCTTCTTCTATTACATTATTCTGTGAATTCAACCAGATAAATCACTTACATATACAACAAACATTTATTAATTTTCTACTCTGTGCAAGGCACTGCTCCAGAGATTGAAGATGAACAAAATATAGGCTGTATCCTACTTCCACAAGCACTGGGAGAACTGTTTCTGTCATGCTACTCCTGTTCTTCCTTCCTTCCTTCCTTCTTTCCTTCCTTCCTTCCTTCCTTCCTTCCTTCCTTTTTTCCTTCCTTCCCTCCTTTCCTCCCTTCTTTCCTTCATTCTATCTTTCTTTCTTTCTTTGCAAAGAAGGCAGAAGAGTTAAGACATACAATATGACTTCCTGGTCTCTCTCACAACCACTCCAAGAAGAAAAATGAAATAAATACTGGCAAATACGCTAAAGCTATTAATTGTTATGAAATGGAATCATGCCAAGAATTGAAGCATGCTTCATTGTTACTTGTTTAAATTGGGCTAGTCTTTTAAGGATGCCTAGTTTGGCTGTTGTGGAGACCTTTGGGGGCTATAGTATGGGTTAAACAGAAGCCAGGTAATGTTCCAAGGACTGCATATATTATAGCACATGGGAGGAATAATACTGCAACTGTTATTTACTCAGGAGAAGATGATTACTAAATTGTACCCTTAGCTCATATATTCTACTGCTAATGATAATGGTTCCATGGGCCCAAGAAGTATGACTGACCCTATAATTACCCTGCTTCTGGTTATTTTCTCCTTGTTTCTTTTTGTTTTTTTTGTCTGTTAAACTTGTTTTCTAGATTTGTTTTCTGTAGGCTTAGCACCTTCCAACAGCAGATTCCTGACTGCTTAATCCAGATGATAGTCCTTGTCCATGACTGTGATGTGTCAACCCTGGTACCTGGAGTTGACCAATTTCCAGATGCCAGCTAAAGAACTGACCTCTCATATGGAACTTCTTGGGGGAAGGACACGTCTGTGTCCAATTTCAGCAACAAGTAGCTATAGAAGAAGAGACCTTTGCCCCTATTTTAGTCCTCATTCATTCAAGGAAGGAATGATGTGATGCCTATGCTAAGATATTGTTTTATGTGCTTTTTTTGTGTGATCTCTGATACATTTTTGTAAAGTTCTGTTGACACTAGTTGCACAAGATGTTGTTTTATATGGTTATTTCTGTTCTCTTTGTTACAATTCTGTTGATACCAGCTGCCACAGTCTTACGTAATGAATATGAAAGGTCTTGGGGCCGAACGTAATGACAATTTAAATAGGAAGATCTTTTCCATTCATTAATAGGCCCATGTGATCTACTTAAATCACATGGAAGCATAAGTCACATGTGGGAGGACTTTGCTGAATTAGTGGAACAAGAAGGGTGGAGCAGAACGGAGAGTAAGCTGTTGAAAGTTATTAGAGTGAAGGGAGAGAGAGGATACAGGCAATCAGGCACAGCCAGGCTCTTGAGTGTTTGTTTGTTGGTGGGAAGGCCCTGGAGGGAGTGGGACAGAGGCTTGGGAATGGCATTGTTCCCTACAGTGATAATGTGAATTGACTTCTTGGCTACTATGACAGATTTGACTTTCTGGTTTGGGGATTTGGCTTTCTACTTTCTGAATAAATGTTTTTCTTTTGTCTTCTATATGGAGAGTCTTTTATACTTTGTGATTCTTAACTAAGTGTCATATTCATAGTCACTCTCAGTGCTATGAATATTGCCTGTGTGATACACAGGGGATAGTGAGTAGAGATGCAGATCTCAATGACAACAGATAGAAAATCAGTTTGCAGCATCATTGGAAACCTAGTGGAATCGTTACTGGCATGGGCAAGTAGCAAACGTCATTCATGAATTGTGTAAAAGAAAGAACATAGATTAATCCACTTGTGAGAATAAAATACAACAATTACTTTAGGTACTACATTGATATCCAGAGGATGTTAAAGGACTTTGAAAAAGGCCTCCAATGTATTGAAATATGTATGTATACACACACACACACACACACACACACACATATATATATATATATATATATGTATATATGTATATATATGATGTTTTATGGGACTAAATGGATAAACAGCACAAAATGAGAAAATGTAATATTCATTGTAACTTTTAATAATAACAATTGTTAGCATTTATATAGCATTTAAAATTTGGCAAGGCACTTGCCCTATTATCTCATTTGATCCTCACAACAAATTTATGATATAGATTTCAATTTACATCATTAGAAGAAGTATCTATGCTGATGAAATTAAATATTTATTCTTACTGTGATTTTATTGCATTCAAAGCCAAAACTTTCACTAATGAAGTATATCTGTTATTTTGCAAGTACAGGACCTGTGATCTGAATAATATAGAGAACTCCCCAGTGAAGAAACTCCATTTACTGATATAAACCAGCACCTGCTCTGCAATTTATAGTTTGCTTTTATAATGGAAGTAATTACTACAATTTATTTTTTTCAGAGAACACGACTCTTCTTTTTCATTCTGTACTGATCATACATTTTTGCTTTGAAATAAATGATTCTAAGTTTAATTATTGCTGAATTATTAAGACTTGATTATATATAATATCATACTCCTTACTAAGGATGTTTTAAATGAAGTTATTGCAATATAAAATGGATGCATTATCACTGCTGTTACTTCAAACTGCATAGATTGTATTCCATTAATACCTGTGTATCCTCTGTGACCATTTTCATGTCCTTTCATAAGTTTATCAAACCAGATATAATGATGATGATGTAATTCTTGCTATGAATAAAGTACCCTGCAATAGAGTTTACAAATATTATGCTGGATACTTCCTCATATTCTCTTTGCATTGCTTGATTACTAACAGAGCATAAAGATTGTTTGTACTTTGCTCTCTGGTATGTAACTCGTCCATTTTTGATCCATGCTTTATATTTCTTCTGAATAAATCCTCATTTGTAATTGTAAGACATACTAGAACTGGGTATGCTCAAAGAAGCCCAGGTTACGTGAAGTTTTGCAGTCTGCTCAAGAAATAGGGTTGACATAAAGCTTGAATAGTATCAACCTTTAAAATAATGCCATTTATTCTTTAAGTACTAAGGCTGAAAAATCATATATCTCTTTGTGGTGGGGTGAGCAAGTCTGAGTTAGGGAGGGGTCTAGAATACACTTGTCTTCCTGAAAATTTTAAGAAATTTAACTTTTAACCTGAATTTATAATGTAGGGTTTTTGTGTGAAAATTTAAGAAAGCATTGCTGGATATATAGATGGGAATCCAAGGTAGGGATATTTATAATAGCTAGATAGTATTCTCAGTCATATATAAAAATGTGCCAGGGACATATTCATCAAATATATTATATGCAATGTATCACCCAAAAGACTAACCCAGTGCTTTCTTACTATAAATTATATAATAAACTCTAAGTTCAGCAAGCCTGTCAAGCAGTGTGAGAGAAAGCAAGGTCTGCAAGATGAGGCTGAGAAAAATCTTTTTCTCTGTAGCATTATTCCCTATCAAATTTCTCTAGATAGTTTTTCATAGCTACTGGCAAGTAATTACTCAGCAAGAAATAGCATTATCATTCCAGATATAAATTCTGAATGGGATTCACTTAATATTGTGGAGTCATTGAACTCTATATTATGAAATGATATAATAATGGCAATATTAATAACCAGCAATTAACATTTTCCTTTAAAATAAAATAGCACTTTTTACAGAAGAAATAAAAATTGTTGAGCTAGTGGTCAAAAAGAGTTTCAGAAAGGAAACCATTACAGTAAAAGGAGATAAGTAGGATCTCTTGAAAATCTAAACCTGCTTCTCTATCCCAGTGTTAGTCTGACTTGAGGACAGCCAAAGATAAATTTTAGGCTTCCTCTAGCTCTGGGTGCCAATGATGACTGCCCTGAGATAGTCTCCTTATTAAATTCATCATATATCTTTATACTCATCCATTTTAGATTGGTAGGATGCAATATACTGGTTCAAATGTTGAAAAGGTTTATTTTTCCCTAAATCTGTCTTCATAAAGCTCAGGTACAGGCCTCTTAGTACTATAAATACAGTTTAAGGCTCTGGTCTCTCCAGAAGCAGTAAAAGCAGTTGAAATCACTTCCCCCTATTTTGTAGGGGTTTATATAGAGCCCCTAGCTTTTGGTGTTTCAAGGCAAGGTTTGGTAAACATCCCCACTCACCACTACACTTTCATGCCCTGTGAGGTTCCTTATTCAACTGGTGAAATTCTCTTTAAGATAGGTGCTTGATAAATGCTTGTTGAGGATGTTAACAAAGGATATGATATTTCCACTTTTTTAAAAACAGTTGTAAGGCAGACCTACTTTTCATTTTTTACATGCCTTTATATCATAGAGAGTGAGGCAGAGAACGTTGATTGAAATAATAGATTAAATGACATATTCCTCTTCTCCTTCCTTTGGGAATTTTAGCAAGTTTGGAACAACTAGCTTGAAAATCAACCTGTATGCTATAAGTTGCTGATTTGAAAACCCTGGCTTAGATTGTTGCTTCTTTAGACTGATTTCAGACAGTGGTTTGATACCAGATTTTTGTTCATGAGAAAATATCTCAAAACCTAAAAGAGTTTTAAAAACAAATGTATTTGGTCACTTAGCAGAAGAGAGCAAACTACAAAGGGCATGACTCTCACTCCACATTCTAGAAGGTTTGAATTACATAGGATTTTGATAAATTTTGATAAATATACCCCACAGGAATAATATATATATATATATATATATATATTATTCCTGTGGGGTATATTTATATTATATATATATATATATATATATATATATATATGTGTGTGTGTGTGTGTGTGTGTGTGTGTGTGTGTGTGTGTATGTATAGTTAACCAATTTGACAGAGAAGAAGGTAGATTAAGATGGATATCAATAAATGTAAATATGCAACATAACTATCCACTGGGCATTCTACCATCTTAGCACACAGATAATGATGCCATTAGCACACAGATAAAAAATAAAGTAAATCAAATTATCTACATAAACAGCTTTGACTAGGAACCATTCTGACAACATTTACAAATCATTTTGTCATCAAAAAGAAATAATAATAAAGTAACTCTCACTGCCTCAGGTAACTTAGTAAGCTGAGTAATTGTTGATCTACATTAGGAGAGCAAGGTTTGTCATTTTCCTCATCAGTTCTCCATGTCAACAAACCAAACAAGGAGACATCATTTATATCTTCTAATTTACTGGGACTTGTCTAGAAACACAGAGTAACACCTTTCAGTTAAATGTAGACACTAACTATTTTCTTAAGAATCTTCATTTTTCTCCTCTACATAAGAGTTCAATTGAGTATCTTAGAAAAGAAAAAGACTTAGTCTTTCTTCTTTGTCTCCTCTTCTACAGAAGAAGAAAATAGTTTTTCCAAAATGCAAAGTCTTTGCCAAGTCTTCACAAACACTTTATAAAACTCTTTAAAAGATTTCTTTGTATAACTTAAAACCAATTCTAGCCAGGCGTGTTGGTATACTCCTATATTACCTAGTGTTGAGGAGTCTAATCCTTTTATAGATTGTATGTTTGGGAATTTTCAATTGAGGTGGGTTAAGCCAATTAGGTGTTTAACTACACAAAAGACTTCAACTTAAATCTTTCAATAATACATCCATTTACACAAACATGACATATGTACACAAGGACACACGAATCTGTATGTTAGACATGTACATGCATGCATAAATCATACACACAAGTATACATTTGTATAACTGTATATACATTTGTCTATATGCATGCGTATACATGTATAAATTATATATTATATATGGTAAATACATACATAGATCTCTCCTCCAACCACTTCAACTTATATGAAATAGGAGCAGTTTCAAAATTGAGTGATGAATCTTTGCAAAATGGAAAAAAAATGAACAAAACCAATTTTGAGATTCCTGTTCTTTTATTGAAAGCTTCTGATTGAAGGTTTTTATTTAGATTCCTGAAACCTACTACATACAAAATCTAGGTAGTTTTGACTGTATTTTTTTGTATGTAATTCCAAATTTTGGAAAACATTTGTTTTGCTTATTGTCATTCTATGGTATTAAAAACTATATAAAAGAAACAGTCTAAACTTATTTTATTGTTAGCAGAAAACAAAGGAAACAACTTTGGTGCCAAGATTATTATTTTTTCTATAATACCTTTCAAATTCCCGACAAAATAAATAAAAGAGACTCAGGAAATAGTCTATTAATGCATTTTGTTCGGAGTAGTTTTTGATGGGTTGAAATAAAACAAATTAATTTGTGAAGTTAATGCTTATTGTAGTAGATAATGATTGTTTCATTTTCATGATATTGTTTATTGAGAAAACTTTCAAATACATTCAAGATAGGGAATCTATGGAAATGTTTTCAAAGAATTATTTTCTCCCTTGTATTATGTTTCCACAATAATCAGATAATACTTCTAAATTATTTCCATCCTCTCAAGAAAAGTATTCTAAGAGTCATAGGATAGTTTTAATTTATTAAAATTTTAAAATATAGTAAAATATATTGTCATGGAGTCATTGGAATTCTGCTAATGTTGCTGCCTTTCAACTTTATTTAAATATTTGTCATTTACATATCTATTTAATTATTTGTTTATCCATTTATTGTTTGGCATCTCATTCTACATGCTCATTTTTCTTTATTAACATTTAGTACTATACAAGACTCTAAAGTTTCGGAAACATGTGGAATAATTTTCCATAATTATCTGTAAATTTTTTCTCTTTATCCTTTTAAATTTTAGAATGCAAATTCATAAACTCTTCTGCCCATGGTTATCCTCCAACATGGGAATTTGCCATCATGCCAAAAGAAATAGAAAACACAGAATTTATTTAAGAATTTATTCAACATTAAAGTCAATAAAGTTATGAATTTCCTAATAAGCAAAATGTTAGATAGTTATCCAGAAATTGCTCATGTAGCAGATTATTTTGGAGTCCATTGATAATTACCCTTTTGAAAGTTTACTTTTAGCCCATAAGACATATATATAGTGAGAGAGAGAGAGAGAGAGAGAGAGAGAGAGAGAGAGAGTGAGAGAAAGAGTACATTCTGTTTGTGTCTTTTGTACATGATTTGAAATTTTGGATATGATTCCATATATATATATATATATATATATATATATATATATATTCAGCTTCTGTTCTGCAAGCAACTCCTTCTCTTAGACCCAACTTCAACAAATTGCTTAGATCATAGTAAAATTCTCAGTGGATTAATTTTCTTAGGGAATGTCGTGTGTCACTGAGGAACATGAAGCAATAGGTAAATGGTTATGCCTTTCATATGTCACTTTCCCACACCACTTCCATGTTATAGGGAGTCACTCATGAAAATAGCTTGGGTAGTCAGTAGGCTTTGGAAAACACTGGTTACTCTGACTCAGATTGTTGTGAGACCCCATCCACAAAATTGTGTTCCTTCTCAGGGAAAGTAAGATGAAAACAAAATTTTTGGTATTTAGGTAGATGAATGTGAATGTGAGAGCCTCAAAGCTAGATAAATTAATGCACAGTCCATATTATATAAACACTATCAGAATCTAGAGAAAGAACTAATAAATAGATGTATTGAATGATTTTACATATGTATGTGCATATACTACATAGATACACACATATACACATTATACACACATACACATATACATACATATTTATGTCTAATGGTAGTCATCTCTAAGGTGGAAGGAGGGAAGAAAAGAAGTTATGTGATAACTTTATCTTATATTTAAAAGTAATAACAAGTTGAATATAATAGATTTGCAATTTCATGTACAATAATCTTTAAATATTTCTACTGTGTTTTGGAAATTCTTATTTTATTTCAAAATAAAATAAAATGAATTTATAAAATAATTTATAAAAGATATAGGATCCATTTTCTCTGTTTTCCGCTGTGTCTCTTCAAGAGTTCCCACTTGCTCAGTCTCTCCTATTCAATCCTTTCCTTGTCTCCAATTGGCTGAATATGCTGGAGAAAAAAAAATAATAATTGAAATCATTCTGCTATTGTCTCACCAATTGCAGTTGCTAGAAATATTCAGGAAAATCCATGCCTATATTCATTCAAATACATTTTAAATCTAAATGGAAATTATATATATTCAATTTTTTTTAAAAGTCTATGTGTAGGAAAAAAAAGTCACTTTGTTCACTAAATATCTTTCACTTAACTTACCTATCCATTCCCTTTTCCTTTAGATTTGTTTTCATGAGTTGTTATTAGGTTTCTGAGCTTACAGTAGATTAGATAGGTAATATTAAGTTAGGACTAGATAGTACAGAAGCCATAAATTGTGACAGCTGACTGTGATAATAAAGGAGAAAAATGAAAATCTGTAAAACACCATAAACAAGAATTCAAAGAGTAAAGAAGTATAGCACCAGTTAGTGTAAGAATAACCATATGTACTTCAATAGTCTCCGAGAAGCCATAATTCTATTATTTGACATTATAGCCATTGATCTTCATAATTTCAACCTTGAGGGATAACCAAAAGGTTTATTTATTTCCAATGCATTGTTTAAGATGGTAAGGGTAAGTGTTATGCATTTAAAAAAAAATAGGACATGATGGTGGAGCCAAGGTGGCAGAGCAGAAAGATGAACCTCTAGAAGCTCCCCGACACAATGCATAAATACTTGTAAAAAAATGACACTAAACAAATTCTAGAGCAGCAGAAGCCACAAAACGACAGAGTGAAAGAGATTTCTAGCCCAAGACAGCCTTGAAGGCAAACAGGAAAGCTCTATCACACCAGGCCTGGAGCATAGAGTGGTCCAGCATGGGCTCCACAGTGTGGCAGATACAAGACCCAGAACAGCCTTTAGGGAGCCAGCAGCAGCAGCAGTTCATAGATTGCTAAGCTCACAAATGCCAAAGATAGCTTCAAAGATCAGAAAAAAAGTTGCTTCACCCAGGGGAAGGGAAAGCAATCTGGACCACCAGCAGCAGCCACCACAGTGACAGCCTTCATTTTTCGAGTCCTCCACCTAAAGATCCTAGGACATTTGAGGTGCTAATCTGAATCTTGGCCTTGAGCATGGCCCTGGGGTGAGGAGGAGCACTGACTTGGTGGAGCAGGATGTGGTTGTGGAGAGGGAATTCTACCTGCTGATTCTGGGCAGAAAAGTTTGTGGTTGCTCCCAGACCAATGCACAGGTATGGAGAGGAGTAAATTCCTCATCCTTGATTGTGCCACCTTGGAGGACCTAAGAACTTATAGGTCCCTAGAGTACACCCTTCTCTTGACAAAGGATTCAAAAGTCAAGTAACTGGTTGGAAAAATGCCCCCCAAAAGGAAAAAGAACAAGACAATAGAGGTTACTTTCTTGGTGAACAGGTATTTTCTTCCATCCTTTCGGATGAGGAAGAACAATGCATATCATCAGAGGAAGTCAAGACTTCTACATCCAAAACCTCCAAAATAAATATGCAATGGGGTCAGGCCATGGAAGAGCTCAAAAAAAATTTTGAAAATCAAGGAAGAGAGGTGGGAGAAAAACTGAGAAGAAAAATGAGAGTTATGAAAGAAAATCATAAAAAGTGAGTCAACAGCTTGATAAAGGAGACCTAAAAAATTATGGAGAAAATAACAACTTTAAAAATATGTTAACTCAATTGGCAAAAGAGGTCCAAAAAGTGAATGATGAGGAAAATGCATTAAAAAGCAGAATTATTCAAATGGAAAAGGAGGTTCAAAAGTTCACTGAAAAAAATAGTTCTTTAAAAATTGGAATGAAGCAGATGGAAGCTAATCACTTTATGAGAAACAAAGAAAATACAAAACAAAACCAAAAGAATGAAAAATTAGAAGATAATGCAAAATAATTCATTGGAAAAACAACTGACCTCGAAAATAGATCCAGGAGCAACAATTTAAAAATTTTGTGACTATCTGAAAGCTATGATCAAAAATAGAGCTTAGCCATCATCTTTCATGAAATTATCCAGGAAAACTGCACTGATATTCTAGAACCTGAGGTCAAAATAAATATTGAAAGAATCAACCAATCACAACCTGAAGGAGATCCAAAAAAAAATAACTTCTAGGAATATTGTAGCCAAATTCCCGAGTTCCTAGTCCAAGGAGAAAATATTGCAAGAAGCTAGAAAGAAATAATTTGAGTATTGCAAATATACAATAAGAGTAACACAAGATCCAACAACTTCTACATTAAAGGATCAAAAGACTTGAAATACGATATTTCAGAAATCAAAGGAACTAGGATTAAAACCAAGAATCACCTACCCAGCAAAACTGAGTATAATACTCCAGGGGAAGAAATGGCCATTCAATGACATAGAGGACTTTCAAGCATTCTTGATGACAAGACCAGAGCAGAAGAGAAAATTTGACTTTCAAACACAAGAATGAAGAGAAGCATGAAAAGGTAAGCAGGAAAGAGAAATCATAAAGGACTTTGTAAAGTTAAACTGTTTACATTACTACATGGAAAGAAAATATTTGTAAATCTTGAGACTTTTCTCAGTATTTGGATATTTGGAGGGATTATATACACACACACACACACACACACAAACATATATGTATATATACATATATATATGGGCAGAGAGAGAGAGACAGAGAGAGAGACAGAGAGAGATACGGAGAAAGAGAGCAAGCACAGGGTAAGTTGAATAAGAAGGGAAGATATCTAAAAAAATAAATTTAGGAGGTAAGAGGAATATATTGGGAGAAGAAAGGGAATAAAAGAGAAAAGGAAAGGAACAAACTATCTCTCATAAAAGAGGCAAGAAAAAACTTTTTCAATAGAAGAGAAAAGAGAGGAGGTGAGAGGGAAAAAGTGAAGCTTTCTCTCATCACATTTGGCTTAAGGAGAGAATAATGTGCTCACTCAATTTGATATGAAAATCCAACTTCTACTACAGGAGAGTAGGGGAGACAGGGACAAGTAGGATGGGGGTGATGATAGAAGGGAGTGCAAATGGGAGGAGAGAGTAATTAAAAGTAAACACTTTTGGGGAGGGATTATGTTAAAAGAGAGAATGGTTTTAGTGGCGGACAGAATAGGAAGGAGGGATATATAATTATTCTTACACAATATGATTATGGAAGTCTTTTGCAAAACTACCCAAATATAACCTATATTGAATTTCTTCCCTTCTCAGAGGGGGGGGAGGTGGGGAGGAAGGAAGTGAGAGAAGTTGGAACTCAAAATTTTAGGAATGAATGTTGAGAGTTGTTTTTTTATGCAACTGAGAAATAAGAAATACAGCTAATGGGGTAAACATATGTATCTTACCCTAGAAGAAAAGAAAACAGATGGGGATAAAGGAAGGGAGAGATATGATAGAAGGGAAGGCATATTGAGGGAAGAGTTAATCAGAATGCAAGATGCTACGGCATGGGGGAAGGCAAGAGATAGGGAGAAAATTTGGAAATCAAAATTTTGTGGAAATGAATGTTGAAAACTAAAAATAAATTTAAAATATTTAATTAAATATTAAAATATAAAATTAAATTATAATTAAAATATAAAAATTAAATTTAAATATAAATTAAATTTATAATTAATTAATTA
>JAQQSK010007226.1:0-14075 GCA_028658325.1 Potorous gilbertii
TGTCTGTAGAAACCTAGGCATTTCATCAGGAACCCAGTAGTAAAGCTTCTGATACACCTGAAGATTCTCTTCTCTTGTTTTACACCACTTTTTTCTTTAAAGGAATATTATTCTTCCATGATATACCATTACAATGCCCTTAATAATTATTGCATTTGCCCCTGGCTCATTCATTATATATTTCATTTCTCTTTTAATGGAAATCATCCTATTGGCTTTTCAGCTTAGCACTTTGATCTTTACTATAACGAGGTTTGTTTAAAACCATTATGATGACAGCCACTAAAGCTAATGCTGCTCCTAAACTTGGGGGACCACAAGGACTGAACTCTTGGACGATTCCTGAGAGGAGAGGGGCAATGATACGACCCACAGCTGTCACGGACTGCCCCAGGCCTATAAGAGTTCCACTAGCCTGAGTCCCGCCAACAGTTAGCTGAAGGTCTGTGGTGCAAATCCTGCCTATAGCAGTAGAAAATGATAAAAAAGTGGAACAGAAAATGACTACCCATATGCTGAGTGCTGTAGAATAAAGCAGCAACAGCACACAGGTGAGGGTACTCGAGTGTAACAGAATGGTGTAGGTGTTGTGTTTATACAGTCTCATTACTGGTTCTAGGACAAAACCTGCCAACACTCCCAGGGCACTGCTGTAGCTGATAATATAACCAGTCAGTCTGGGTTTCATCCCAAAGCGCTCTTCAATTGCCAGAACAAAGTTACTGTGGTACAACATAACAGCCAGAGACATCAGGAAGCGCACTAAAAAGATGTCCCACATTTCAGAAAATATCACATTCCTGATATCTCTTAACACGGACACAAACTGAATCCACAGCTCCCAAGTCATTGCCTGAGGTGTGATGGCACCATTAGTTGCTGGAGTCTCCTGCAATTTGTATTTTGCTTTTTTCAGGAGCTCTGAAGGAGGTCTGGTGCTGGTTTGCTGGCTATTTTTCATCCTATTCACGTTTGTGTCATTCCATGGAAATATCCAGACAAGACCTGTTAATAGAGAGCAAGACCATGAATGTACGTTTATCCTCAGATGCGAAAAAGCTACTTCTCTAACGCTGCTCAATTTTGTTTGTCAGAATTGTCCAGGGAACTTCTATAGCCCCTTCCTTCTACTCTCTGCCTGAGTCTATGTCAAGAACCCCCAGCTGACCTCCTTGCTTCAATCCATTTTCTACATAGCTAACAGAAATGATCTCAGCTGAGGTTCAGAGAGTGTAAGTTATTTACCAGGATCAAGCATCTAATGAGCCGCAGCTCGTGAGCCTTATAACCACTAGTCCATTGAAAAAATTAAAGAACACACTTGGCTTATTCTTCACATTGTGGTTTCTGTAATGATTATTTACTATTATTAATAATAACGAAAGGAGAGTGTTGAACTACAAGAAATGATCTCCTCAGACTAAACGTTCACCATTCACTGCCCTGCGTGAGAACCTTCAGGTGGCTTCTTATTTCCCATAATCTCACGTCTAAATTGTGTTTTTGTTCAAGGCTTCTCATTAACTGATCTCTTCAGCTCCCCTCCTATACTCCCAATAAACTACTTTCTTTGCCTCTTTAATTCAACAAGCTACTCCATGCTGACTTTGGTGGATGCGCATTCCATTCCTCTCACCTGCACACAACCTCTCCCCTCCTCTTCATCCATTAATGTTCACATGTTGTACTTCCTTCAAAAACCCAACCCACAACAAACCTACTCTCTGAATCTTTCCATGACTAATCTAACTGGACGACTTAAAATGTAGTTCTTAGCTACATTGTTTTGCCTTTGCAGGTATTTGGTATTGCTTCATATTATTCCCACATAATTTCACACATGTATGTTGTTTTTTCTGGCTATATCATAAGCTGTAGGGATATAATCTATTTTTTACATTTCTCCATTGTGCTATGCACACAGTAGGTGTGAAATAAAATGTATGAATTTACAGCAGTTTGGGAAAGGCATTAGGATCATGTGGAGGCAGCATAAGAAATATAAATGAAGATGTGGTGGTTACAGCTTAGACAATTATTGCATAATTCCAACAGAAAACTCACCCTATAAGAAAGTGGTAAGAGGCCCTCTTGAGTTTTTCCACTTACTTATATTTTTAAGAGGTTCTCCAAGACTTTCATGGAATGAAGATTTCAGGAGGAATGTGAAGGAACTCAGCATGATCATTGATGGAATAAAAGGAAAAGATCATTCCAGGCACTTGGACCCCAGTAAAAGATATAGGCATAGATATGAGTGAAAGAAAAAAAAATCTAAATTGGACACTCAAACTAGGGCTAATTACATCAAAGGAAACTGTTAGCAGACTACAAGCAGTAGATGACAGTGTAGCTGTGATAGTTGGGTCAGACAGCTGGAGCATTTCATGTAAGCCAGTCACAGTAATATACTTTACCAGCATATTTACTTAGTGGTCAGACAAAAGACATACAGAAGACGTTAGTTTGGAATAACATAAAATGCATGGCACATAATTTAATGAAAAAGTTTAAAACTAAGGTCCCCAAATCACCTTTTTCTATCAGCTGCTCTGATGTTATTTCTTCCCTATATCATGGATACGTGACATCCTATATGAGATACGTGACATCTTATACGTGAGAGAATATGGTGAGAGTCCAGAAATAAGATACATGCTTGAAGTCATCATTCTGACCATGGTGATGGATTTGTCCTGATGCATTTATATTCTTTCGTGGTTCTCATGTGACATGCATTTGTAGGGGAGTTGACAGAGCTTAAAGGTAAAGTTTCTGTCTGTGAGACACACAACAAAGCTAGCTGATCTGCGCACGGATCAAACTCGTGATCTTGGCCTCATGAGACCTAAAAATTCTTACAGCGTACAGTGGACCGACATTAACTGCAAATAAATGGACTTATTCTGTGGTCAAATCACAACTTACCAGCATTCAGAATGAAGATAGAGAAACAGATGAAGGATGTTATATAAAATCCACCTTCTAACTCAGTAAGATATCCACCGACCATAGGACCCAAGATAAAACCCACATTCGAAGCCGTATTAAATTTCCCCATTACCAGTGGGCGCTCTCTCTCTAAAACAAGATCCGAAAGAAGAGCTCTTGAGATTGAGAGCGTGTGCTTGAATATACCTACAGGTTGAAATGAAGAATGGTTTAGTAACATTTTCCCAAAATGAAAGCATTTCATTTCCTGTCCTGTATTTAATCTCAATTACCACAAAATATTCTACTTTCAAACAGCAAACATATATATGGTTAAGAATTTCTGGCTAGGTTTCATTTCCATGAACACAATATCTGTATTTAATTAGAAAAAAATGAAATATTCATGAAAAAGAATAGAAAACCTCCTTCCACCATATGAGTGAAGTATGCTAATTTAACAATACATAATAAAATACAGGTGCACTTTTAACACTAATGTTTACCAGAACAATTTCTGGCAAGCTTTTAAAGCATTTGGAATGTACAAATTTAAAAACTACGATGAACTTTTGCTGAAAAGTTCCTTACACGGAAAAGGCAAGGCTATGTAAGATTTGGAGCTTCCCCTTCAAAAGAAAATGTGGTTTTGGTAAGGGCCTTTGGTAATTCTAGCTGCCCTGCCTTAGCCCTAACTAGGACTGAAGGGAACCCACAATTATCTTTATCTCCCACATTGCTGAAATCAATTCCCTGAATGCTCTGGTCGGTGCAGTGTTACTCATTCCTTGTCAAGATGGAAAAAGCACTCAACAGATTTGGGAATAAATGATCTGAGTTGGAAATCTTCTTACTACTTATGTTACACTTCAGTAACTGCTTATCTCTGCAGTTTCCCTTTTTCATCTGCCTTTCAGTTCTCATCTGTGCCCTTGAAGGTCCTGTACAGTTCTAGATCCCATACTCCATGACTAGTTTCTGGTCCTGAGAAGAAATATGAAAAGGACCCTTGGAGAAAACAAATTGTGGTCTTTGCTCCAACTCTTTCCTGAGTTCTGACTACTGGTACTGCTTGGGGTTCACAGCTCTAGAGGGGGAAGTCATTTCAGGGGCAAGCTAATTCAAATTCAGTATTTTATCTTTGAGGAAACTGAGGCCCAGGAAAGTTCAGGGACTTGCCCTAAGACCACAGAGCTAGTAAAGTGGGGTTTGAACTCAGATGCACTGAAGGCAGAGCTAGTGTCCTTTCCTTTGTACCACATTGCCTCCATCAAAGTGCATGAACTCCTTCATGACTTCTTGCCTTTTGCCCTGTCCCACCAAAAGTGAAAAACTGCAGACTCTGACCTGTCTGAATTCCCTACTCTGTACCAGGGCTGTCCTGATCTCTGGCAATGGTGGTGCCCACAATTCTTCTAGGTGCTTCTGGTCTTGAGGTACCAACTGACACCTATGCCAAAACATTTGTTTCAAACACATTATTGATGTAAGAAAAGCAAATGGCATTTGATGGGGAGGGGCTGGCAACTTCAACTGCACCAACTGATTTTCTACCTAAATGGGGGACTTATTTGAGATTTTGAAAACTTTAAAAAGAAACTTTTAAAAGAAAAAAAACATTCTTGAATCTATCTACTCAACAGGCTGCTCAACTGTTATTGGCATTACCTAAAATGTAAAGAATGACTATATAATTCAAGATTACTCTCTGCATATGGTAGGAGCTCAGTGAAAACTGGTGACTGAGCTATGGTACCACTAACTGATACAAAGACAAAAAAGTTATAGACTATATGAAAAACTTTAAATTCAGTGTTCAGCATATAATTATATCCATAGATGCTTAATGAAGATAAAAACATGACGGCATTCACTTCTTACTGCAGTATCAATGTACTTAAAAGTAAGACCCAACAACTTCTAGGCAAAAAACCCAAGTTAGTACATAAAGCCCAAATTGAACTACTTCTCTGCCTCCCTAACCCCCCACCCAAACCATAACCCTATCTAGGGCACCACCATTCTCAAAGTCACCCAGCTTGCCACCTAGCTGTCATTCTCACCTTCTCCCTCTCTTTCATCTTCCATATCCCATCTGTCTCCCAAGTCCTTCTGATTTTACTTTCCAGAAACCTCTACTGGCCTCTGGCTGCCACCACCCTAGTGGAGACCCTAATCACCTGATACCTGCTGGGTGGTCTCCCTGCCTGAAGTCACTCCCCACCCTATTCCATCCTTCACTCTTCTGCCAAAGTGATTTTCCTAAAACACAGGTCATATCACCTCCCTACTCAATACACTTGATAAATGTTTCAGGATCAAGTACAAAATGCTCTGGGGGCCTTTAAAGTCCTTCACAACTTGACCCCAAATATTTTAGTCTTTTATTGATACTGATCTTGTTCCCTGGTATACATGACCTCTTCTGACTTTGTGCATTTCCTTGGTTGTCCCACATGCCTAGAAAGATGTTCCTCTTCCCCTCTGTCTCCTGTCTTACTTGGCCTTCCTTTGGCTCTTGGTTAAAATCCTACTTTCTGCAACAATCCTTTCATGCTTATTAACTACTACCTTCTTTTTCTGAGATAACCTGCAGTGTGCCCATATAAATCTTTTATGTACATAACTATTTGCGTGTGTTATCCTCCATTAGAATGTGAGCCAATTAAGGCAGGGGCTGTTTACATCTTTTTTTACATTCTCAGCTACAGGACGCTAAGCTAAAAGTGTCTTTTCAGACCAATCGCATATTAATCTCTCTTTATTCCAGACAAATGGGCCTCTTTTCTGTTCTCTGAACACAATATTCCATGTGCTGCCTTCTATGTCTATGAACAGACTATCCCCATGCCTGGAATATTCTCCCTTAACTCAGCCTTAACGCCTTTATCTGCTCAGCTCAAGTGACTCCTACAGTCTTTCCTGATTCCCTTAGTTAATAGTGCCCTCCATCCATTCTCACAAGGGCAGGAAGATGGTGCAGTGGATAGAGTGCCAGACCTAGAGCCAGGAAGACTCTTCTTCCTGAGTTCAAATCTGACCTCAGATACTTTTTAGCTATGTGACCCTGGCAAGTCACTTAACCTGTTTACCTCAGTTTTCTGTAAAATGAGCTGGAGAAAGAAAGGACAAACCATTTCTTTCCCAAGAAAACCCAAAATGGGGTCCTGAAGACTCAGAACCAACTGAAAAACTTTAAAATGACAATAACAACCATTCCACAAATGAGCTTGTAATTTATACTTATTTCCCTGTTTATGTATTGTTTTCTCCCCCCATACTCTCCTCACCTCCTGCTCATGCAAAGAATTTCAGTTTTTTGAAGACAGGGATTGTTTTTTCCCCCCTTGCAGCCCTAGAGACTAGACCAGTGTCTAGAATATCAGCAGGACTTAAAGAATGCTTGCTGAATTAAACCAAATTGAATTAAAAAGATGAATTCCTCCTGTATCTGGAAGAACTGGGCTATAGAAGGAAACATATGTAAGCAAACTGGGGGTGACATCACTTTTCTTGTGTTGTCTATATGTGGTAGAGTGGTGGGAGGGAAGGGATAAGCAGTAGTATATATTTAAAGTCCAAGACCAGAAAAAAAATTTTGCAAAGGAATTCCCTACCACACTTTCTGGGAGTACTCTTTTCACGTACTCTATTTCCATGGGATGCCAAGCACTGCAGGAGTAGCTTGGATATGAAAGGAAATTTTTCTAGAGGTACCAATATAGTGCTATGACATTATCTATTCACAAAACACTAACTTCACATTTATAAATGAAATCATGAACAAAAAAGGAATATTCTCTCAGGTGATTTGAGGTAGGAACCTAATCCCCCAGTTTCTGTTGCACTTCTATTTACTTCTTGTAGTAATATCAAAGTTTTCCTACAGAATGAAGGGGAAATGTGGTTTCATATACATTATTATAAACTTAATCAGTATCCGGAAATTATGGATATACAATAAAAATAAAAATAAATGAGCTCAATTTGTTTTTCCCATATTATCATCAGTTATCTTCAAAGTCATGCACTGCTACGATACCTCCTCAATCCCCACATTCCAACACACAAAAATTTTTCTTTAGCAAGTGAGGTTTCAACATAAACACAAAAATATATTTATGGAAGGTGAAAATAGAATTTTGACATAATATGTTTTATTGACCACTGTAATAGAATGCTATGCTAAAACTGTTTATTGAGCTATATACATTCTTTAATGGGTGAAACTGAAACCTGATGATTTAAAAGAAATGTAATTTATGTTCCATTTAATCCATGTTGCAGTTTTCTAAATAAAATATAAAAGGAAACCCTGAATTGGAGAGAATTAAAATTTCTCAGAGAAAAGAAATAAAAAAAAAAGACATCCTCACTAGAAATAGTCACCCTCAAGCAAAGTTTGGCCTAAGACAAGGGTGATAAACATTTTTGTGTTATGGACCCCTTTTTCCAGTCTGGTAATGCCTATGGATCCTTTCTTAGAAATACACTTTTTAATGTATAAAAGGGAATATATAGGATTACAAAGTAAATAAGTATATTGAAAAACAATTATCAAAATACTTAAAAATAAAGTTCATGGATCCTAAGTTAAGAAACTTTGGTCCAAGGAATTAAAAGGAACTAAGCACTGGCACGGAAAACTAATCTTTGGTCCTCTATATCCATTTCCAACAACAGTAACTACAAATAGTTGAGTTCTGCATAAAGAGTTTTAAAACTGAAGAGAAGTCATATTAGTGGACCTGTGCTTGAAGCTACATGGTCTGGCTGGGAACCTAGAAACTCCTAAAAGGGAGAGTTATCTTCTAAAGATGCCTAGGACAGGGTGGCACATACCAGATGTTGAGCCAATACAGGTTCACTGAAATCTTAGGCAATAACACAAGGAGATAAATATGTATGATGCGGTAATCTGAGACTGAATTGCTTCTCTTTAAACAGAAATACATGACTTATGAGGCAGAGAAACAGAAACAAAGAAAAGAGTAGGTAAGATTAGGACCTTCTGGGGATACAAATATAGACAGAAGAAAACCTTCAGCAGCAGCATCTGGAGGAGGAGGAAGGAGAGACAACATGGGCTATATGAGAAACTCACCAACAGGAATTCTAGCCATGGCCACTAAGAAGAGGCTGCTGGATACGCCCAGGAGGAGATAACCTAGAGCACTGAGCAGAATACACACCAGCAATGAATACTGTCTTCCCACTACATCACTCCAGCAGCCCTGCAAAAAGTAAAAGGCTTGAAAACTTTAAATACATACCCATGTATATTTTATATATTTACATACACACATATTTTGTATAAATATATAAGTAAATATATATGATATATGCGCATATATATTATGTGTATATATGTTATATATTTACATACATATAAATATGCATGTATATGTTTTTAGAAGCATTTATTATCTCTCTCCTCACTCCCAGATCCCAGTGAACAATTAAAATAAAAAAAATAACCTGTTGGTTTCTTCTCCCCACAAACATACAAAAACACTTCATAATAAATATCCATAGTCCAAGCTTAATGAATTCCTATATTGGCCATATCCAAAAATTTGTCTTTCTGTATCTTAAGTTCATCACTTCTATTGAAGGAGTGGGGTAGTGTGATTAATCTTTAGTCTTCTGGATTTATGATTTATCCTTGCATTAATCATAGTTTCAAAGTTTTTTTCCCTATAGTGTTGTTGTCATTGTATAAATTGTTCTTCTTGATCACTCTGCATCAGTTAATGACATATTTCCAGTTTCCTCTGAAGCTAGTTTTTCAATTATACAATTCACCAAATAATATCCCATAGCATTTCATATAACATTATTTAGTTAGCCATTCCCCAATAGTTGGCCACATCCTTAGTTTGCCTTAGTTTGGGACCACTATAAAATGAGCTGCTGTAACATATTTTTGTACATATAGGCCATTTTCCCTTTGTATTTGATCTCTCTAGATATTGGCTTAATGGAATAAATGGGTCAAAGGGTATCGACAGTTTAATAACTTTGGAAGTCTTGTTCCAAATTGCTTTCCAGAATGGCTGAATCAATTCACAATTCTACCAACAGTACACAAATGTGAGGCATGCACACTTTACCCAATCTAATAATGATAAACAAATAAATACCCAATCTAAATAAAGGATAATGTTAACATATTTTGCCCCTGGAAATTGTGTTGGCAGTGTTCTTTCTGTATAAAGAAGCACATATCTTTTGTGGACATTTTTCTTTCAGTATAAGGAAATGTCTTTTGGGGTTGGGTAGTTTTGGGGAAAGCTTAGAAAAACTTAGATTCAATATTCTAAGACTTTTTCAATAAATCTGTGAGAAAAAATTAATACTCCCTATGCCATGGCTTCTACATCAGTCTTTAGTTTTAAAAAAATAGGCAGAAACAATTATTATTAGAAAAAATGAGAGGAATGTACAAGAAAGATCTTATAGATAAAAAGAGTAATGTAAAAAGTCATGACTGAATGATTCATGAGACCTGCTCTGGTGGGTACATAGGTATGTTCCACCTAACATCCTTAACTGGTTCTATGAAAACACATCTTGATAGGGGGCAGTTTAGTTAATGCTTTCGGAAAAGATGATACCTTCCTGGTAGAGACAGTAGGAGAATAATGGAAAGAATGCTGGATTTGAAGCTAGAGGACATTGAAATCAAGCTCTGCCACTTACAAGCTGTGTGACACTAAGCAAGTCACTTCATTTCTGTGGGACTCAGATTCCTTAAATGTAAAATGAAATCATTAGACTAGATGACTTTTGAAGTCACTTCCAGCGTGAAATCCGATGATCTTTGGAAGAGAATTACAAGTTCCTATTTCACTGAAATGTGTGTAATCTGGCTGAAGAGAGGGTTGTCCAGTCAGGGAATATTAGGCAAGTGCGGATGGAAAGGAACCAGTTGATCTGCTAAAGGACTGAGAAGCTTCTGAATGATTTTTTGAAAGTTAAATTGAGAATCTGGTGATACACTAACTATGTTATTGTGAAAAGATGTGAGTTAGGGCAGTTATCTTCAGGGTATGCCTGTGTTACAAAAAACAATTTCCTTCGTGAAAACAGTCTTTTCCAACCACTAATTTGATATGGTTAGAAAGTTGCTAACTTAAACTTTATAATATTGTCTTTGTGCTTTCATTCAAAGGATATACATTACTAACCTAACAGTTAAGACCCGAGTTCAAGTTCCCCCCATGACATACAGGTGTGCAACAATGGGCAAATCCTTTAACCTCTCAGTAACCCAGACAACTAGGATTATGAGTTTCAAAGAAGTCATCATCTGCCCTGATCCAGGGAGTTACCTCAAGGTGAAGCTCCCTCTATCAATAAAATTAAAAGCCTGGATCTTACCCTCACCTCATTCCAAAAAAAGTAAGAATAACATGTATCTTCTACTTTTTTTTTTAAAAAAAATGGGCTTCTCATAAATTAAATATTGTTCTAAAATTTCCATTAATTTATATCTTTTATGTTATTTATTGGTTTAAAAATTAAATTGATAATTTCAATGAAAAAGGTATTCTTAAAGAAAAACACTCACTAATTAGAAACAACTCTATTATACTAGGAAGAACACTGGATTTTCAATCAAAAGATTTTGATTCAAGTACTGGTCATCACATTTGTTAGCTGTGTAAGCTTGAGCAAGTCATTAAATTTCACCTGTCCTCAGTTTCCTCAGAATGACCTTAAAAGTTTCTCAAGTTTTAGTAGTTTATGATTCTGAATACAATTATTAAAAAAAGAAGACATAAGCCAATAGAATAAAAAGCCAAATTTGGAGAAAAAAAGGGGCAGATTTAAGATAATTTGTTGTTGCTGTTTAGTTGTGTCTGACTTTTCGTGACCCCATTTGAGGTTTTCTTGGCAAAGATTCTGAAATAGTTTGCCATTTCCTTCTCTTGCTCATATTAGAGATGAGGAAACTGAAATAAACAGGGTTAAGTGACTTGCTCAGGGTCACACATCTATTAAGTGTCTAAGGTCAGATTTCCACTGTGGAAGCTGAGTCTTCCCAATTTTAGGCCCTGAACTCATCCCCTGCACCACCTACTTGCCCACTTATACTAAACTATAGTTCAAATTCTTGTCTCACAAGAAAGTGAAATATTACATAGAATCCTTGAAGGTAGAACATTATTTTTTAAATTATAAATTTGACATTTTAGTATATATATACCTATTTTCAGAACACTGAGAAACCCCTTAATCAAATGAATTCTCAAATAAGTACATTTTATTTAAAGTACATTTAAATTCTATAATCTGTAGCAATTCACGTTTATTCACCAGTGAAATTAAATTAGGGGTTACCAAATTTGTTTTATAAAGGGAGTAATAAAGATTCTTTCAAAATCAAGCTTTCTTGATGCCTTTAAAATAGGATTAGATTTTTAAAACTGATTTACACATTATTTTAGGAACATATCTATTGTTTATGATATTCACTAAATGTTTGTTTACCAAGCTGACCACTTTAATTGAACTCAATGGTCAAGTAACTGGTAAAGTAACTGAAAATGATCAACAATTTCACTAAATTGAATGGTTATTTGGGCAGCATGTGGGCAAAATTTCAAAAGAATAAGTATGCCTAAAAAGTGGATCTTACACAGAACTTTGTATCAGAAAAAATTCCTATGAAGTGAGAGTATTAAAAGTTTAATAGCAGATGAGGAAATAGTAACTCTATGTATTTTTTAAAAAACTTGGTTTCTAATCCTCAAAAGTAAGGTTTGTGATTTAAATCAGAAAGCAATGTTAAATGATTAAAATGAGAAAGTTTTGTCTTCAGATCATGTTCCTCATCCAGATGTTTAGAAATTCACCTAGACTTATTTTTAGGGAGATACTGTCCTGCTTTCAGAAAAAATAATACCCATTGCTAATGTCTCAGGATGTAGGAGTCTAAGATCCCATTAAAGGCAGGCATGATTATTTCATTATTTTACCACATCTTGTCAAAGAAGAACTCAGAATGTGCTTCATGCATGAATATTTTAAAAGACCTAAGATTTCATTCCCATGGATACTTCTTCCAGTGATGCAGAATGTCCTTTTAGATGATTATTGTCAGTTTCACAAGGTGGCCAAGCCTGGTAATGTGTCTTTCTGAATTTAGCAAGACTGGTCTTCAGCTCACTGATACAAAGTCTGTCACAGGCTATTACCTGAAGCTTTTCCAGCTAGGTATGGCCTGACAGAGCTTTTGTACTCTACTGGGATAGCCTTCAACAATCTCCATCATCAAATTTATTTGCTAAAGTTGTAAAATTATAATAGAAGCCCAAAGGTCACCTCTACACTATAATGAGACAGAAAAGAAAGGCTTTAGCTATGTATATTTTAGGCACATCTAATTTTTTTTCAAATTAATCTAAATTTCCTTTTTTAAAAATACTAATCCTTTCCTTTTCTCCAATTCCTAAGAAAAAGTCAGGTTACAAATTACATTTCTCTGTAGGCTGAGTATCAAAATCATTTTTTGAGTCTTTCACTTTCCTTTTACATGTTCATATTTCCCTTGATAGACAGTTTCTGTCCATTTCCCCAGTTTATGAAAAACTTAATCAGGGATGTTAAAATGCAAATCTCTAGTGGAAAAGGTGAACATATCTAAAGAAGGTTAGAGTGTTAATTTCTTACATAATGAAGATAGCTAGGGGTTATGAGACCAGGCAATTTGAAAAGTATCCTTCTAATAATGTGTCCAGTATGCTAATCATGAATACTAATGTTTCCATGGGACCTGAAGATCATAAAACACACTTGAATGGTTTGAGGTGTGAGGTCAAAGGAGAGAGAAAGAGAGATCCAGCTCTGTTCAAACTATTCCTTTAACTGGTTCAACACTAATTACGGTCAATAAAAATCCTGGATACCATATCTTCAGTGAGTTGATTTATGAGCAAAGGTCCTTTATTGCAGTTATGGAATGGAAACAATCGACTAACAAGCATTTATTAAGTGCGCACTGCATGCCAGGCACTGTGCTAGGGAAACAAAAGCCAAAATGAAGCCATCTCTGCCCTCAAGGAGTTTAAATTACATTGTGGTGGAGTTGTTTTTCAGTTTTGTCTGCCTCTTTGTGACCCTGTTTGGGGTTTTCATGGTAAAAATACTGGAGTGGTTTGCCATTTCTTTCTCCACCTTATTTTACAGATGAGGAAACTAAAGCAAACAGGGTTAAGTTACTTGTCCAAGGTCACACAATCAGATTTGAACTCAGGAAAATGAGTATCCCTGGCTCTAGGCCTGGCACTCTATCCACTGTGCCACATAGCTGCGCCATAAATTATATTAGGGGAGATAAAACAAATGTGTGTGTTTGTATATATGTGCATGTTTATCTATCTATCTAAACTGACATATATATATATATATATATATATAGAGAGAGAGAGAGAGAGAGAGAGAGAGAAAGATAAAAATATAGAGATAATGTAAACATATAAGTGGCTTTAAACATCAAACAGAACAGCTTTTGACCAGTGAGAGCCACTAGAATAGAAACCTACCAAAAAATATATGCATATATAATATATACACAGACACACATACATGCATATATATGGATATGGATACAGATACACTATATAACTGCATGAATATCACTGAAATCTGGTTAATACTTCAGTCATTATAAGCAAAATTTTGACTCTAAATATATATATATATATATTTCACAGTATTTAATTTTAACCTGAGTCCTAACATTCCAGAAAGATTTGATAATTTTTTAAATTAACTTTGATTGTTGAAAATATTGGTAATGATTTCTATTACACATCAAGCTAATGACCTGCTTCTTTTTTGTGAACATGATTTTTTAAAACTCTCATCAACAGTCATCATTGTTACTGAACCACTGGACAACTGTCCTCAATTTATCAACAGGTACACTGTTGATAATATGTTTCCAAGATGCAAATGAAGGTAAACTTACCACTATTGTGCTAGAAAAGAGCTGTAGAACACCATAGAGAGATCCTGAAATAAAATACAACAGTATAAATTAAGGAGGCCCGAACTCATGATAGAACTGATTTAACCAAGGACAGAGATCAATAGGAAGTATACCAACACAAAGGGTGTGCAAAGGGTATAACTAT
>JAQQSK010007228.1:0-14074 GCA_028658325.1 Potorous gilbertii
CAAAAGACTTCCATAACAGTCGTGTTGTGTAAGACTAACTATATTTCCCTCCATCCTATCCTGCCCCCCATGGTTGCTATTCTCTCTTTTGATCCTGTCCCTCCCCGAGTGTTGACTTCAAATTGCTCCCTCCTCCCATTACGTATGTCTATTTTTTCTAACTCATTTCACTAATTCTAGAATTTATGGTAAAAAAAATAGATTTGTCATAACAAAATTCAAGTGCTTTCTTTTCAGTTTATATACAAACATAAAAAACCTAGGAAACTCTCCAAATAAGACTTTTCACACGAAAACGCAATAGTCTATGCGTGACTGCTGGGCAAAACTTTAATTCCAGACACCCAGCCAGTAGGTGGCCCTTAGAAAATACTAATGAAAATGAGTTGTGCAGTACATAAGGATAGTTAGCAGCCACTCTGACTAATACATGTGCAAAGAATCCTGCTAAAAACTACTACTGATTTCATGATGAGGTTATTTCTGTCAATATGTGAGTATTGAAAATTAGTCATAATCATACTTACTTCAAAGCTTTACTATAGTCCTTGGCAAAGTAATATTCTTCTCCCATCTGAACCACTATAAAAAAAAAAGAAATAAAATATCAGAAGCAAAAATAAAACCTATTAGATTTAAGTACACTCTTTAAAATCTAATTCAAGTCATACATAACTAAGGGGACAGTTGATACTTACTTAGATGACTCTTCATCCTCGGGCACTTGTACTTTTTAAACTGTGCGACAGCGTTGCTTAGAAGAGTTATTATTATTTCCTAGCAGGGAGAATCAAGTAGGAGGATACTGTTAAAAACAGCTCAATGCCAACCCTGAGAAACGTAATGACTGTTCAGAGGAGAGCCCTCACCGAGTGGCTGACATTCCTCTCCTTCAGCTGAAGGGCAAGAATTCCCAACTTCTCTTTTTCAGGATCAGAAAGATCAAAACCTGAACAAGGTAAGTTTAAAATGATACATTTAACCGTAACACATTTAAATTCTTCACAAAGATGATACGAATAAATACCTTAAATCCTCCATAATGAATTTAACAAAGCCACAAGCATTCTTTCACCTAAGACTCTTAAGAAATCGCTGTTACTTTGATCTTTGGTCTGAAAAGAATACTTTGGACTCAATGTGTTTTCATCCTTAGAAATGAATACAGTTGAAAGATAAAATGAACTACTGTTAACCTCACTTCTCTGCAGAGCTTCTTCAAGTAATAATTCCTTGACAAATAAGAAACCCGTCACTACAAAGATGACAAGCATCAACTTGGAAAGAATCCAGAGAAGTTATTTCTTAGGTCATTTGTAGTTCAGTCATATTTTAATGAGTTAAACATAATAAATTGTAAAATTTCAGTGTGATTTGATTTATTGTTGTCAAAGTAGATCTCCAAAACAAAAAACCATGCAGAGAGTAACAGTGATTTACTAAACTAAATTTGTAGTGAATTATAAAAATGTTTGAGTTATATTATTAATTATAAATGGATTCTCAAGGTATACAAATCTCAAAAAGATAGCCTAACAATTGTAATGAAAAGTATAAATTCATAAAAAATACATTCTTTTAAAAAAAGCCCTAAGATAAATTTCTCCTTCACAATATTTATGCCCATTGACAATCAATAGGAAAACTATGGCAGATATTTTATGGAAATTTGGAAAGAAAACAGATTGCTTATGGCCTAGAACACAATAGAAAGTTCTGTTGCAAACATAATTATAAGCCATTGAAAGAAGAAGTCTCATTTGGCCTATATATTTACCCAGGGAAAGTCTCCATGAGGCAAACAGACTTCTCAATAGGAACCATTTCCCATAACTGTTTATAGTATGCAGAAAAGCATATAACCATGCTGGGTTTTTAACTTAGCCAGCCACTAGCCTTAGGGGCTTTTTAGAGAAGGGGCAAGGAACTTTCTAATTTGCTTGCCTACTGTTAGCCTTGGAGTCTAAGATGAGGTAGACTTTGTCTTTGTTTAATTTCTCAAAGAACTAGGACAGAAAAGAACCAAAAATACAGAAGATGGAGATGAATGCCTATGTGCCCCAGGGAAAATATAGCAACCCTCCCCCTCCCCCTCCCCCCAGCACAGTAAAAAAACCAAAAAAATAAAAAGGCTAACTTACTTAGAACTCCTTGTCGCCATGCTCTCTGCCCATAGAAATCAAGGGTGCCTGTCTGTGTTTCTAAGGGATCAGGGCTGGGATATGTCACAGAAGACTGAAAATCATTAAATAAAGTCTCAAACAAGACATGACTGAATATTTTTTTGTTACAAATCATTTATTCCTCAAAATATGCATTAAAAAGTTATCTTGAAAGAAATTCCAGAAATAGGAACACGAAATTTATATTCAAACACCCATATACAATTTAAAATACAAGTTCTGGACCAGATTTATAAATTTATTCTATTTTGCTGTCTGGTGCTTTTCAATTGTGTCAGACTCCTCAAGACCCCTTTTTAGGGTTTTCTGGACAAAGACATTACAGTGGTTTTCCCTTTGCTTTCACAGCTCATTTTACAAGTGAGGCAACGGAGGTAATCAGGGCTAAGTGACTTGCCCAGGGTCATAAGGCTAGTGTCTGAGGTTGGATCTGAACACAGGTTTTTCTGATTCCAGACCTGGCGCTCTATCCACTGCGCCCTAGCTTCTATAGGGTCAGAAAAACAGTTCCATGAAAATGATACTTGAGGATGTATGATTTCATCAGGGCGGGTACTTGCTGAACTGATGCTAAATATAATCGTGTTAGTCTCAAACTGTCTTCCTGAGTTTCTGGGGCTGAAAAAATTTATCACCAAGCAGCCTATTTTTTATTTATGAGCTTTTCTTGAACTTAGCTAATCTGGTCCCCAGGCAAAGAACACACAGTTAATCAGACAGCCATATTCTATGTCATTCTAGTTTTCTAGAAGATGCTAGATCCTGCAATGTGCTGACATAGCCTTCGAAAATCTAAGTTAGAATGCAGGACATATTAAGAGAGAAGAGTACTTTAGTGGAGGAAAGTAAACTTGATAAAGCCTTCTGGATTTGATATACCACCCAGGTAATTCCATTTACTTCCATTATTTTACCATTTCTTTGGCAATCTCAGTAAAAATGTATCAAAGTTTTTACTTTTTACACTGTAAAAAGTGCTTGTTCTTTTAGCAAATGAGAATAGACCCACAGGAGAAATCTTCAAAAGGAATCAAGCTTTGCCTTACACAAGGCAAGAGTACTTAATAAATGTTGTTTTAATCAAAGCTCGGTTCTAATTCATCATCGTACAATAAATCCTAATTACAACAATGTGTAAACCATGTTCAAACCTGATTTCAAGTTTTAATAATACAGACCAAGGACTTACAAATGTTTGTTGACTGACTAAAATCATGTATGAATAACAAAAGGATTTTTTTATCCTTAATGACAAAGCCAGATAACTTTCTGAATTTTAAGCTATTTCAAATTCTGGAACATACAGGTAATCAACCTGTTTTCTTTCAGATAGTTTTTAATTGAAATTACAGTTTTTATACGAAAACTTTTCGATGTGCCCATGATTCCCTTTTATGGTTGACATAAAGTACTTTCAAACATGATCAGGTACTGACTATCCTCCTTATTTTTAATCCGCTCATAAAAGGGAGTTTAATTTCTAAGTAGCGTTTTTAAAGATGAAGACAAAGTATACTGTCAAATTCAAGAAGCTGTAGAACCCTGAAAGCATGGAACATATCATTTTCTCATAAGAAAAAACCCCCGGGGGAGGACAAGAGCCAAAGAGACGGGGAGGACAAGAGCCAAAGAGACGTCCTATGGGAGTGTTTCTAGTGATGCCCTCCTTTCAACCTCTTTCTGATACCGTAAATGCCATTCCTACTCACTGTCCTGACCAAAAGAAAAAGATACATTTAAGCTGAAGTGTTAATTGAAAGCATGATTTTCTTGTCCCTTGTGGGGGGGGGGGGGGGCAAATTGTTACTTTTGCCAGAAAATAGTTTTGTCTGAAAGAGTGCTCAACTGGAATTAAAAAATGACATCAAACGTCTAACTCATTGGTTTAGTAAAAGAGTTGGGGCTGTTATCATGAAAGGAAGGAATACTGGCTTTGAAGCCAGAAAAACTAGGTTCAAAACATGCCTCTGTCATTTACTAATTATGTGACAGTGGACAAGTCACTAAACCTCTCTGAGCCTGTTTCCTCTTCTATAAAATGGGGATGATACTGGCCATACCTACTTTATAGAATTATTTACAGAAGCAGTGAGGAGGTGCTTTGTAAAATACATGTTAGATAAATATCAGCTATCATACTAAGGAAGAAAACAATCATCCTAATTAATTCCTCAAAAGATACATCTTGCAAATTATCAATATTTATAGGCTAGAGGAAAAACATCACCACCATTACTCATCAGTCCCAGTTACACTGTTAGGAAAGGATTAAGTGTTGTTGAATGAAAGATTTATTCTTTTAAAATTTAGTTAACATAGAAGTCAATGACTTACCTCATGACTACAAAGTGCTTTTGAAAGCTGTTTCCGTTCCTGAGAATAGTATGCTGCTTGCTGATAATAAAAACCAGGATTCTGTGTTTGAATAGCTGTCAAACCTAATTTGATAGCTTCGTCAAATAAATCTCCAAAGGCTTGGAACCTTCAAAGAAATAGTAGTAAAACAAAATTATTTATGCTCACTAATTATTCACATAAGCACTATAAGACTTTCTATTAATTTTTGACAGGTTATAATTAAATTATACTTTTTATTAAGTTTAACATTTGTTTTAATATCTTACTAAACTCTAGTAGACATGAATAGTAGGTTTTAGATAACTGCATTTGAACTCTCATAATAAAACTAGATCTCAATGGAGTACACAGTTCTCGTCATTCAAGATGCTTTTGACAAGTATTTCATTTGCCCGGAAGACAAAGGTCTCAAAAGTACCATTAACTACTGGTTTTCAGTAAGAGCTAGAATAATTCAGCATCAACTGCCAGAATAAATCTGACTGCTTGCTGGCCAGCCAATTAAAAATCTTTGCATTAACAACAAACAAACCCTAGGATAAGCTAGAATTAAATCCAACTCAACATAAGAGGTCCAAAATCCTACATATCATTTTTAAAATTAAAAACATACTGTTTAGACATCCAAGCAGCATGTTCAAAAGCCAACTCTGCACTTCCAATTTTTTTCTTACACAAGTCTATGTGCTTTCGGAACTGAGCAATTGCATCCAATGGAGTGTTATGTTGGAAACACAGCCTACAGATCTGTAAAACACAAAAATCACCTGTGGGTCAAGAAGTTATGTCCAAAAGGCACACACCCATTTTATATAATCCTACTGTAAAAAAACGCTAAACAAACAACCACAAACAGAAACAGCCTTCCTTGAGAACCTTTAAAAAAGGATTACATTTCATTTGTTTTAGCACAGTTACCATGAAAATTCTAGAGTTAGTTTAAGTTCTTATCTATGGATAAAAATAACAATACAGAGCACAAACAAAGATTAGATTTCAAAACATATCCAGGATTTTTAAAATGGATAAAAATAAAGGCACTCACACACATACACTCTCTCTCTCTCTCACGAATCCAGAAAATATTCCAGAAAGGTCAAAAGGCTAAATTAAATCTCTAGAACAATTCTAAATACAGTTAACAATTCTAAAAATAGTCATCCTTTCCACATCATGACTTTTCCTATCACAGTTTCAATTTATTGTGCATTTGTAGACGAAATTAAATGGGAATTTGGGGCAAGTTTTGCAGAAGTCACAGACAATACATGAAGGCCAGGAGACGACACAGAAAAAGTTCAGAAACTAAGAAATGCATAAAATATATGTATAGTATTGTGTAGTATCAACATGAGTTATCTTTTAATACCATAATAATTCAGACTTCTTCCCTGAATGAAGGGCCAAAAAACTGTATGCCAATTTTCCAGATGGAGGGGGGCACTGCATTCATACCCGCTGTGATGTGGAAGAGATAACTATAAAACAGTAAAAATTCTGAATAAAAGCATCAAGTTCAGAATGGCAAAAGTATTTAATCCGAAAAATAATCATAAAAACAATGTATCTCAAAATTTTAAAAAAAATCTCTAGAAAGTAAAACTTTCCTCTTACCACTGTCTCTTCAACATTAATTCTCTGTGAGGAATTGGGCAAAGACAAAAAAAGAGAGAGAACAGGGGAACCCCACTAGTTGAAAAATCAACAATTCATAATTAAGTTTCTCTGAATAAGAGTGTCTACTAGGGGAAAAAAGATAAAACTAACAAGATGAGAATAAAATTCCACATTCTCAGAAGCAGAAACTGATTCTGAACTGAGGATTTAAAAAGAATAAAATTATACAATTGCTACCATCTTCTTACAGTCTTACTTTTTTAAATGAAAGGGGAAAAAATTCTCTTGACAGTTAAAACAGAATGGTTACCTTGTAGTTTATAAATCCTGCCATTGTTTTAATTTCCAGCATATTAGTTTCATGGGCTCTCAATTCATGAACAAGACTGTAGGCAATCCTGTAGTTCCTAATAACAACATTTAGTAGTTAACTTTAAAAGACACATCATAAAGAACAGTAACAATTACCAGAAATAAACTTATGAGGAAAAATAAAACAAAAGATGATTTTTCCTGAGTGTTTCTCTGGCCCAAAAACTTATTTAACATATCATGCTCATCTCTAATTTCCTTAAACAAGGACTTCTTGTTTTATTTTAATAGACCAAAAAAAATTACCTTGCATCCCTTTGACCAAAGAGTAAGACTATGTATATATATGGATATGTATTACCATCCATTACCAATAATTTCATGAAAAATAATTTCTGTCAGGATCTTTGATTTCAATGGTATATGGTATTCTGATGTGGAAACTCAGTCCATGGATGCAATCTCTGAGAAGTTGCCTTTGGCACTGAGACACTTGACTATGGTAATACAGTGAGCCTACATCAGAGATAGATCTGAACCAAGGGCTTCAGGCCTACAAGGGTCTGACTCTACCTCTCCACAAGTTAAGAGAAAAAAATGATAATCAGTAATTAACACAGAAGAATTAATTAAGTTTTGTGAACAACAGGAACAGGACACTTTGCAATTAGGGAGACAGGGGAGAGGCAGAGAGAAGAGAGACTCTCCTATGACCTCATCTCACTGGGATCATTGCCTATTGCCCGCAACCCTAAGATACAGTTAGTTAAGGGGAATGAGGGAAGGGATGGATTTTCTATACAAATGCCATGGGGAAATCTTAACTCTGAGTAAAGTTCTATTATCTATCGGAAAGGCAGAAAAATGGGAACCCCAATCAACCCCAAAGTAATAAATCTTGCTTGCTTATTGTAAGTTTAACAGAAATATCATATGGATAGAAAAATACTTCCCTTTTTGGAAAATTATTCTTTGTACAGATCTACAACAGACACCAATTGAGAATGACAGCATTTTAAAGCTTGAATTTGAGTTCAAGAAGTATGTTCTTTTATACAAAGACAATTCTGAAGGACCTAGGATGAAAAATGCTATCCATCTCCAGTGAAAGAACTGACAGAATCTGAATGTAGAATGAAGGATACTCTTTTTTTTTATGTTATTTTTATTTTGTCTGTGTTTCCTTCTATAATATGACTAAATATGGAAATGTTTTGTAGGAGCAAACGTAAAATGTTTATCAAACTGCTTTGTGTTCTCAATGAGGAAAAAAAGACAAAAGAGAATTTTTACTCAAAATTGTAAAAACTGAAGGTTAAAAATTGTTTTTACAAGTAATTGGGAAAAAATAAAATTTTGAAATAAAAATGTGGGTTCTTTTATTTTTTTTCTAGGGTAGGGAAAGAGAGGAGAAAGGAAAAAGAATTTCTTACTGTGTGAAAACTTTAAGCAAAACATAATGGTACATGTACACAAAAAGATTATACCTTAGCTACAAGTTGGAATCAAGGTAGGTTTGTCCTTACTGAGGTGAGTAACAAGGTCAGGCATCAAGTACATGTACAAAAGAAGAGGGGAAAAAGACCAGGCACACTGACCATCTAACCCAGATGGCTCAATGGGAACAGTAACATAAATTAATAAAAAAAAAAAATCTCAGAATAGGATCTTCTTCATAGAAATAAATTAAGCTTTTCTTATTAATTTCCCAACCAAAGTAATTTCTTCCTAGGATTCTCAAAGAAAGAATCAAAAACTTAAGTTTTACAAAATCCTTGTTGTAAGAAAGGATTTGGAAGCCAGCAGTCACACCAACTTTATAAACTGACTATTTTATATCAGCCTTTTATGTTATAATTCAAGGAATTTTATCGGATTCTCACTACATTTTGAATCTGGGAGGTAAACTGGCCTCACAGTAAGGAAGACCTGGTTTCAAGTTTGATATCTTGGCTGCGTGACCCTAGAAAAGTCATTAATGTCTCTGCATTCAAGGTTATTCCCTAAGACTGTAAGTCACAGAAAAGAAACTTACTAATCTTCATTGGTAAAGGATTATGCCCCAACAGGAGTACCGCTTAATGACAAAATCATAGATCAAGACAAAAAACAAATTGAACCTAGGTAGAAATAAAGTCTTCTTTTGTCAAGAATCAAATAAGGCAGCTCCTTAGTTTTTCTATTCTTTAATATTCATCTTTGCCATCCCCCCCTCCCTTTCACTTCTATAAAAAAAAAATCCATCTTGCTCTCCACATTATTGATCCCCTATAAGGTGCCATTGTCAGCTGCATAAATTCTTCACCTTCAAAGCCTTGGCAAAGAGAGGTGAGGAGATGGGAACTGGGTCGAATTAAATTCTTTATGGTTAAGCACTCGGTTACTCCATTTCAGCAAGGTCTACACCCTCATCAAGACTCTTCTGATAGCCACAGCAATACACCGGAAGGAAAAGGTATGTGAGTTGCCAAGTTTTACTACTGTTGAAACCACATGAGATTCTCTTCTCCACTTTTAGTAATAAAATATCTAACAAGACTCAAAGCTGAAATGTGGACTATGAAGTTGCCTTGCCAAGGTTACAATGGGCTCCCCTTCCCCCATGTCTGTCTATAAAGTAAGGAATTCTCATGGAAATCCTAAAGGAAAATCTAAGAAAATTAGAGTCCTCCAAAACAAAGTTCATACCGTAGAGTAGTTTTAAAATCAGTCAATTCATTACATATTTTTTTAAATTCAGAAATTAGTCTCATTAACAGCTCAAGTGGAAAAACGATTAAGGAACATGCATTGGGGGAAAGAAAGTCAAGTTGCTAACAGAATTATACACTACAAATTCCTCTGAATTTGAATAATGTTTATAAATAAAAATTAAAAGGCAAAAAAATTATTTCAGATTACATAAATATAAACCACTATGAAATGTACTCCAAGTTAGAAATAAAATGTTAAAAGGACCCAAACATGAACATAGTTCTTCAGGACATGCTTCGAAAACGCTAAGCATGAGTCTAAGGTGCCCATACCTTTTAAAAATAAGACTTGGTGGACACAAAAAATATTTCAAATTTGCTAACAAAAAAAAAAAGAGAGGAAAAGTTTGGCAGCGGTCATAGACTTACTTCAAAGCATTCTGTGTATCTTGCTTAAGTTCACTGAAGAAAGCAATTTTGAATTGATGTCTGACATATAAAAGCTGAAAAACATACAAACAAATTATTGCTACTTTATACAGTCCTATAATAGGAAGAAAACTACCATATTAAATTTCTATAAAGTGATTTTAAAAGTATAATTTAAAATATACAACACACAAGTATGTAGAAGGGCTGATACAGCAATCCGAAAGAGAGCTGCAAAAATGTTACATCCTATTTCTAAATGCTTAATTTAAGCCTCATAGAACTTGAAGACAGAGATTTTTAATTAATTTTGGCTGCACTTGAAGATGAGTGATTTTACACCACTAAAAAGTCAAGATTTAAAGTACATTCTAAACTGATCTCTTCATAAAAATGAGGCTTGAAATTTCAGGCTAGAATGATTAAAATAGTTTCCTATTTTTAAAAAAAGAATATGTACCTGGTGTGTTGTTTGGTTCAAAAATTCTTTATGAGATTTTACCCTTCGGATCTCAGTGTAGTAGTAAGTCTGTGCATGTTCATAAAAGGCATTTTCTAATCTGCAAAAGAAATGTTTTAATACTGAAATCACCTTAAACTAAGAATACTTGCAAAAACATTTTATATATGAAGTCTGATTTGAGTACCATGGTACATCATGTTTCACAATTTAATCATGTAATTTTTTAAAAAGTAAAAATTTAGTTCATAATTCGGGCTATTACACTATCATAGCATGAGATGTAGACATCTGGAAAAACTGAAGGATACAGACACTTTGTACTTTTTAACTACTTCAGTAAATTTAATAGGGTATATGGTAAGAACCAGTAAACTGAACAAACTCAGAATGAACCCCAAAAATATAAAGGAGATAAAATAACCATCTCTGCAACTATCACTGCAATGCTTCATCTACAGAACACTTAATGAGAAAAAACTGAATGAAAATCGAAAATATCCACCAAACGGAAATCTCCTTTTGGAATATGAGAAAAACCAGAGTAAAACACAAGAAATGAACTTTAAGTTTCTTATTATCTCATAACAAAAGAGAAAGAATATTTTGAAGCTGTTTTCAAAGAGTTTAAAACATCTAAAGAAAATACAAAAGGCTATGTAGAAATTATTTTAAAACCATTTTGAAAACTGCTTTTATTTAAAACTATATTTTATGAAATATCAATGGCCAAACAGATGGTCACAGATTAAGAATTATGCCTTTCAATTATATTTTTCAGGCAATATACTTACATAGCTTGTTTTTTAAAAATAAGTAAATAGGACACAGTAACATGGCTAGAAAAGTTGTCTCATGGGGCTCCCAGAAGCCTCACCCTGTCAAAACTATTTAGAACAAATTTTTAAAACCCTATATCCAATCTGGACAGTTTTGGGATATAAAGTTCAGATGCAATAAGCCTAAAATATCTCATGAAGCACCAAAAGTACTTAGTTTCAGTTCTCAAAGTATGACATTATCTCCAGAGATAACATACTTATTCCTGTACTGTTTTCAAGTCAAATAAATTTTATTATTTCTCTAAGTTTCTCCCTCTCTCCTTTACTTCTTTCTGAACGTGAGGGTTCAAAATGTAAATTAGCATAGTGCAGGCACAGTGAGAAACCAAGTTACTATCCTCCTTTTCCATATGTAAATGTAAATGAGAGAAGGTAGAAAAACAAGTAAAATTTTTTGGGCAGAATACACTAGAAAAGTTTCAAGATTATCAGACAAGAGTATTATTTTAGGTACATAAAGAATTTTAAGTTGGTGTTTTATTTTGTTTTTGTTTTCCGAGGCAACTGGGATTAAGTAAGCCCAGGGTCACACAGCTATTAAGGATTAAATGTCTGAGGTCAAATTTCAACTCAGGTCCATCTGACACCTAGGCTGGAGGTCTATCCACTGTGCCATCTAGACACAAAAGTATTATTTTAAACAAACATCTTTGCTGTACAGGATAAAAATGGATTGTCATCAGATTGACTAATGTTGGGACTTAATGCCAATGTTTGTTCATTTTCATGCTTTTACTTCATCCCAAAATGCCCGCCCCACCAACAGTGAACAATTCCCACGCTTCACTCATTTCAAGATGTAACTCAAATTACTCCTTCACAACTAGTTTGGCTCTCAATATCTTTTACTTTTTATTTTCTATTAACACCTAAGAGTTAACTTTTCACTATGTCTTGAAATGCTTCTAAGTTGTTGCTTATGTAAGTTGTCTCCCAATTAGATTGCACAACTTTAAGGCAGAGAAAATTCTTCTCTTTTGAATTCATATAATGTGGCACACAACATGTTCTTAAATAGAAATGCTTTTTTTAATTCACTGTTTAATTTTGTTATAAATTATCAGCATCTCCTTGTTGTCAATGGGACACACTTAGCTAGTGAGGGATGTCGATTTGGGGTTGTTCTTTTTGTTGACACTGTCATGGCCATATAGACATGACAAAATGTGGCATGCCCTAAATAAGGCTATCACTCTACATGCAGCCTCCTGTAATGTTAATGTAAGGTTAATGGTGGGTGGGGGTAATAGTTGAAGATCTTCCCTGCTCATTAATAGGCCTCAGATTCACAGGTTGATGCCAGGATAGGGGTTTGCCTCTTATGAATCAAATCCTAATAGATGGAAGCAGCCTGTGGTGAAATGAGTTGGCAGTTTCTAGTTCCACAACCCTTAGGTTTCCAAACCACAACTGCATTATTTTTACAGGGCTTTTGACTGAGTACCAGAGAGATCCTTCTACTCCTGGAAGACTCAAGGTCTGGCACAGACATAAGAAACTATGATTAGCCAAAGAAAGCATCCTGGCCTAAGCAGAAAGAAAACTATTACAGTAACTGAAACTTAAAGTTAAAGATGAAGTAAGGAAAACAGTTATAGTAGCAGCATAGGAATCTTGCCACTTTCATTATCTTCCTGTTCACTTTCTGCAGAGGAGGGGTTCTTAACCTGGAATCAAGAAATTTGGTTCTTTTTAAAAAATATATACATTTTGAAAATTACATTTCAACATAAACACTGTAACGTTAAGGGAATCTGAAGATCTTCCTTGCCCCTTAATAGGTCCATGTGACCTACTGTGAGCTTTGGCCCTGCTCAGCCTGAGTCACGTAGAGCCAATAGTGGGAAGAGCTTGCTGAATAGGTGGAGTAAGAAGAGAGAGGTGGAGCTGAGAGAGAGTGAGAGAGGAGGCAGAGCTGAGGCAGAGCAGCTAGTGTGAGAGAGGGAAGAATTTTGACTAAGGGAGCTTGTTTGTGAGGAGGCCTGGCGAAGGGAAGGCTTGGGGATGGAGGTCCTGCCTCTATTGGTAATGTGTACAAACTTCCTTGTTCGATGGTGGAATTGGCTTTCTGGCATCTGAATAAATACTTTAGTTTCGTCTTTGAGAAAGAGAATTTATATTTTGCGAATATCCCCCTGGAAATATGCATGCATATCCACAGTGGCTGCTGTGAGTATTGCATTGGTGTTACATCTATGTGTTTTATTTTGTACATAAAAACATTCTGAAAAAAGGTTACGGACTTCAATAGACTGTAAAAGGAGTCCAAGACACACAAAAAGGTTAAAAATTCTCATTACAGAGCTCTTTTTACAGAATGGTGGAAGTAAAATATTGTTCCTGTTTCGCCCCCTATCCTGGATACCTTCTTCACCTCTATATGCCACTTACCCAGTTCTTCATAAAGAACTAGATACCTATCCTGGATACCTTCTTCACCTCTATATGCCACTTATCCAGTTCTTCATAAAGAACTAGAGCAGGCATCAAAAGTCAAACTACAGGATATATACACTTAAACTGAAATCAGAAAGGGATATTAAATTCTCTATTCTAGAGGTGTCAATGACACAGAAGGCCCAGATTAAAATGTAACTGCTTAATTAAAGAAAAACACAACAACATAATGTTCATTTGGGGTTTTGTAGGTCAATATGAGGCCTGCAGGAATCTATTTCTATTTGAGCTTGACACTTCTCTCTGCTATAATCAAAATTAAACTCTGAGAGACATACAAATATAGACATGAAAAAATGTGGCATGTCCTAAATGAGGCTATAACTGCACATGCAGCCTCCTGTAATGCTAATGTAAGGTTAATGGTGGGTGGGGGGAATAGTTAAAGATCTTCCCTGTTCATAAATAGGCCTCAAAAACCTTTTGTAAATTTCTAATGAGGCACAGGGTCACCAGGGTCATGCCCTCCAGCCATGAAGAGTGTATATACTTTTGCTTTGGGGCTTAGTTTTTGGAAGAAGGTTCATGTGCCAGATGAGACTCTGGGCAAGCATTTTAAGAAGCCCCATGGCTATGAAAGCTCAAATGTTGGTGCTTCTTTCTCTGGTAACAATGAATATATTGTCTACGGTCAGAGACCAACTCTGGGGGCGGAGCCAAGATGGCGGAGTAGAAAGACTCACCTATGCTAGGTCCGAACCCACAGCCCATAGATTTCCTGTA
>JAQQSK010007229.1:0-14074 GCA_028658325.1 Potorous gilbertii
CGAGAAAGTAACCTTCTATGGTCTTATTTTTTTTTCCCCCTTTTCTGGGCATTTTCCCAGCCAGTTACTTGACTTCTGAGATTCCTCTACATCCCCGCCCTGATTCACCCAGCTAGTGCTTGGGGTTTGAGATTCAAATGCTGCTCCCTAGCCTCAGGGCTTTCAGTGGCAGGACTGGCTGCTATTCAATGGGAGCTTAATTTCTGGTGCTCAGGTTGTGGCAGGGCCGCCTCCCAGGCTCAGTTCCCTCAGGGAGTTTATGCAGAGATGTTCAGTAATGGATCTGAGCTCCTGCCTGCTTGAGGAGCCTGGGTTTGCTGGTGTCCCTGTCTCCTGCCACTGCCTCCCGAGGGGGCCTGAGTTATGGAGACACCCCTTCCCCTCTTGGCCAGCCCAGAAGTCTCTCTCACTGACCTGTGCACCTTTGGGTGGAGGGACCTTCGTGGCCGCCGGAGATTCCGTCCCTGAAGCCTACTCAGATCTGCTCCTCTTGGGGCCGCGCGGCCAGGGCAGGGCTGGGCTCCGCTCCTGTCTGGTGTGCGATGGACCTTTGGGTTCGATTTTTCAGGGCTCTCTGGAATGGAAATCTCCACTCTGTTGTTCTGTGGCTTCCACTGCTCCTCAATTTGTTGGGAGTTCTTCTTTACAAGTATTTTATGGGCTGTGGGTTTGGAGCTAGCATATGTGAATCTTTCTACTCCGCCATCTTGGCTCCTCCCCCTCAATTATTCTTTGATACTGCTTTTACTGTCTAGAGTGTTCTTTTGTTCTGCTTATTTCTCCCTTCATTATTTTATGCAAGTCTTTCCATATTTTTCCAAAATCAATCAGCTGTTGTGTTTTAGAGCATGGTAGTATTCCATACAATCATATACCAAGCAACAAAGCTTTCTTCTTAGCTTGGTCACTTTAATTTGAAAGCATATATGATGAATGCAGACTCCTTTGGATGAAGATAACTGTATATGAATCCATGAGAAAGTTTTCTGAGGTCAAGACTATGTTAATTAGGTATTTCAGGAAAGCTCACTATTTCCAGTGTCTTTTCCCATCTAACCTGGCATATAGGGTGTGTGATGGGATCAGAGATACATGTTAGATTCAGTGTTCAGCAATTTTCAGTGGCTCTCTGTGATATATTGAATAAAATTCAGATTATTTAGTCTGGCATCTAAGGTTTTGCACACCCCGAGATGGCATGCAATCTTACATAGGTTCTATACATACATTTATTAAATACATTTTCACCTTAGTCATGTTACATAGAAGAATTAAAATGAATGAGAGAAACCATGAAAAACAAAACATAACACAAGAGAAAATGGTCTGCTTCATTCTGCGATCCAATTCCATAGTTCTTTTTCTGGATATGGAAGACATTTTGCCTCAAGAGTCCATTGGGAATTTTTTAGGTCTTTGCATTGCTGTGAAGGACTAAGTCTACCAGAAAAATTCCTCACATACTGTGGTTGTTGGTGTGTACAAATTTCTCCTAGTTCTGCCCATTTCACTCAGCCTCAGTTCATATAAGTCCTTTCAGGCCTCTCTGAAGTCTTCCCGTTCATCATTTCTTATAGCACAATAGTATCCATTACTTTCATGTATCACAACTGGTTCAGCCATTCCCCATACTCATATTTTTTTAAACTTTAAAATTTTCCATTCATTCCTAATACACTGTTAATAGATGTGGCCCAGCATTCTATATTTAAAAATCTGATGATCATCCCTTTTATCCATATTGTTAGCTCTCTCCCAGCTTTGTGTATGTCATTTGCATTTTTGGTAAGAATGCTTCAATGCTTTTAAGTCACCACTTAGAAATCTTAACACAGATCTCTGGGGCATTAATGAGTGATTACTTCCTGGGTCTTGCTATTCAACATATTTTATTTCTAACTAATTGGTGGCCAGAGCTTTTTAGATGTTTACTCATCATGCCTTTAATAATGTCTAAGATTTTTATAGGAATAGAAGGCCCCTCAAAAATTTGCAGCCTCCATTCGCTTCCTTTCTTTATGAAAAACAGGACAGCGTTTGACCTTCTCTAATCCTGTGATACGCATTCTTTGGCTTAGCCATAGTTAAGTATTTGATTTAACTTCCTGTACACTGCATATGTTTGTCTTTTGTCTGGTTATGTTACCATAGGTTGATTTCATCCACAATCTTCCCCTTTCAGCTCCTCCTTCTTTTTCTCTTGTTATAAGCTCATTCACTGGTCTGTGCTTTGTTTCCTATAATTAATGGCATAGAGCTTCAGATGGATGTTCATTTTTATCAGTTCTTGTGAAAGTAGATTACTTCTTACTAAGTTGAAAAGGAGTCATCTTTGTTGGCATTGCTTTCCAAGAAATAGAAAAAATCTCAAGGGAACAGATTACCGCATGAAGTCATGTTGGGTTCTTTTCCCCTTTCTGTTTTCAGGATTGCTTTATCCACATTTTGTCAGGTTGTCGGTTTAATATTTTGCCAAGATTTTCATAACATATCCTAATTCTCTGTTGTTTAATTATTTTTTAATAAAAAGTTTTATTTTGATTAGTTGGCAGATTCTAATACAGTACGTTTAAGAAAAGCTAATTGACTTCTACTGTAGACTTTTAAACCACTAATTGGCAATATTATCAGACATTAATACTAAATGGATTATTTTTACAGATCATTCTGAATTGAACCACAGAGGCTTTTTTCTTCTCCAGTTTGAATAGAAGTATTCCCAAGAAGACATTTGGGAAAGTTTGTTTGGCAGTTGATAACTTTAGATTTGTGTGGGTTAAAAAAAAAAAAGAGAAAAGATAGGTTAATATCTTTTCACAGCAAGACTCTTTTAATTTCTTACTCATCTGGAGTCTCCCCCTTCATGTCCTTAGCAACCTGGAAAATTGCCTCCCTCTTGGTCATGGCTGATAGCATGCATCCCCAAATAGAGAGAGGTATTAGTGTAGACAGCCTATACATGGCTCCTTTCTTCCACTTTATTTATAGGATCATATAGTTAGAGCTAGAGGGAACTTCAGAAATCACTGAGTCCAGTTCCCTTTACAGTGGAGGAAACTGAGCCACATAGAAGTTAAGCATCACATAACTGGTGGGTGTCTGGGTATTTGAACTCAGTTCTCTCTGACTCTGAGTCCAGCACTCTTTTCTTTCCTCTAGGCCACTTAGATCATGTAGTTGAACGGTGGGAATTTATTCACAGCTTGCCTAGACCTAGTGACATGTTGCATCACAGATATTTTGTGAGCAGCCTTTCTGACTGATGATCTCAGAATGGGTGTGCTCAAGCATTATACTTGGATTTGTGACATGTTTTTTTTTGTGGATAATGGAGCAGAAGTTTATTGTACCATCCTATTCAAAGTACATAATTTACTAAAAAAAGAAATGATTTGAGATTTTTGTGTTAGAGCTATAGTGTACAGTCGCCTCTCTCCCACCCACAAGGAAAACAAAAAGAAAAATAATAAAAGCTGCCCTTCCCGTACCAAATAGTTTCAGGGTTATTGACTTTTGATCCCGAATTGTGGTGTTTGTTGAACTGGAAGTTATGTATTGGAAACTGAGTACTGGCTGACATGAAATCTTTGGTGCATGAATCTTTTTGACCTTTTTGCTAGGTTGGAATAAAGGAAGGAATAAACTACCATACAGGTACCCCTGCTGTGTTTTTCTTTTCTTTCCCTTTGGGTAGGCAAGAAACCCTTAGACCTAGGGAAAGGTTTCCTGGAGGTGCCCAAAACATTCTAGGGGTGCATCTGGAGGAAACCATCCCCTCATCCTAGAAGACAGGGTTGACATGTCCTTACACAGTGATGTTATTGTACTAAATGGGGTTTAGGACAGTAGTGCCCCTTGCTTTATGAAGCTTGAACCTGGTTATTTGGGACTGTTGATGTTCTTTGCTTTAGGGAAGGCAGAGTGACCACACTCTGTCAATGAATAAGAGTTATACTAAGTTCTTACACTGTGTTGGACACTTGGGTTTATATAATTACAAGAGTGCCTGTGTTGTCCCAAAAGGAGCATCCATTCTGTAGCATAAATTTACTATTTTTTATTGGATTAAGACAGAGTTGAGGGTCAGGGAGCTCGGAAGTCATCCGTGGGTTTAGGTTTCCATCTTTATAGCTCTTCTTTTGTATCATTGTAACTTCTTTGAATTTTCTTCTGCTGAGTGTGGAGCCCAGGTGTGTGGTCCCATGAATTTAAGTTTAGAGAAATAACGTATTTAATCCACCTCTTCTCAGCATGTGGAATTTCATGGGTAATTATTACAGTGACCTCAGGTCAAAAGGAGAATTAGCCCATGATGCAGGTTCACTTAGCACCTACCTCAGTTCCTGGAACAAAATGAGAGCTTAGTTAAATGTTTGTGGATTTATTGATTGTTAAATAACAGGTAACCGAGATTGTATATATGCCAGTCTGATCTGAGGCTTTCTTTCCCATTGGAATATAAAGCATTATTGAGTAAGGAAGCTGGCTTTTTACTCAAACTTTGTTTAGACCACTGCCTATCTCAAATTCTGTGGGAAGTATACCTGTATAAGCAGGGCTGTCAACTGGTATGTCTTAAATCCCACATAGAATCATATCTCCTTTTTTTAAAAATTATGATTTAGAAAATCAACAGAAGTGAACATTTCCATGCACACAAAGGCCAAAACATAAGGATTGTACACAAAACCATGAATCTACTGTAAGCAACTTGTTCCTTTAAATACACACACACACACACACACACACACACACTAAATTTAATGTAGCACCAACTTGTTCCTTTAAATACACACACACACACACACACACACACACACTAAATTTAATGTAGCACCAACTTGTTCCTTTAAATACACACACACACACACACACACACACACATCCACTAAATTTAATGTAGCACCAACATTGTCTTGCTTAACCCTTCTTTGGTTTTCTCTGTGTATTTTTTTTACAATGTTTTACTGATTTCACACACACACACACACACACACACACACACAGAACTTTCCCTTTTTTTCTTTTAAGTATAGTCAAGCATAGCACATATATATCATTGTAGATATCAGGAAATAATATTTCTCTTTCTGTACCTACAGAACATCACATCTTTACCAGGAAGTGAGGGACATATTTTGTCATCATTTTTTTTTCGAATCATAGTTGGTCATTGCATTGATCAGAATTCTTAAGTTTTGCCATGTTGTCTTCCTTTAAAATATGGTAGTCCTTAATGGAAGTGATTCTCTTGGTTCTATTCATTTCACTTTATCTCAGTTCATACAAGGCTTCCTAGGTTCTCCTGATTCTGTCCTCTTCATTAATTCTTAGAGTGCAGCCTCGATCTCATTACATAGTCTGCCTGGCTATTTCCCAGTTGATGAATACTTCCTTAATATTCCCATTCTTTGCTGGGTTCTTTACTTTTTTCTCAGGGGACAGTAGACTTCATGCCTGGCCTATATTGGTTGATGCACTTGATATCTACCTTGGGTGCTTGTGTTTTCCTGATAAGAGATTCCTGCCTGAGTGATCTGCAGGTTGGAGCTTATATTTTACTGAGAAATACAACACCTGTACCAATCAATCAATAAATGCAATGACCTTGGTCAGGGGAGGCTCAAGTAGACTGTGGCTCCTAAAAGCTTGAGACCCAGCATTCTGTTTTTGCCTGTTAGAATGTTACTTTTTGGAAGAATTTCCACTTTTCTCTCATTTGAATGATGATCTTTCTGTTAGAGAAATTCCAAATATTATTTTTTTCCTAGAGATGTACAAGGGAACCTAAGATTCTTTAATCTCCAAATATTGCATTGCTCTAAATAAATAAAAATCAAAAGGAGTTTGCAGGATCATACTGAACTTGAACACCTAGAAGGGTGGATGGATTGGCTAAGGATTGATGACTTTGAACAGTGAATATTTTTTGCCCAAGACAAGAAAATCTACAAGTCACCATAGGGAGTTATCATCAAGGTAAGAGAGAGAAATGGGTTCAGAAGTCACTGGTCACACAGCTCAGAATATTTAAGAGATGTTTTAGTGGAGAAAGAAAACCTAGTCTGTATAACTAATTCCTGTTATGTCAAGGAATTACTTTAATTTTTTAAAGTTCTTACTACAAGGTTCTTTTTTTCCTCCAAATTTATTTATTTGTTTTCAATTTTCAAAAGTCATTTCTATAAATTTTAAATTTTCTCCTTTTCCTTTCCCCTTCCCTCCCCAAGATAGCATGCAATCTTATATGGATTCTACACATACATTCTTATTAAACACGTATTCACAGGAGAATTAAAACGAATGGTAGAAAGCAGGAGTAAAACTAAACAAAACCAAACATAACGAAAGAGAAAACAGTCTGCTTCATTCTGAGTTCTGACACTCCGTAGTTATTTCTCTGGATGTGGATGGCATTTTGCATCATGAGTCCTTTGGGAGTGTTTTGAGTCCTTGCATTGCTGAGAAGGGCTAAGTCATCCCAGTCAAAGAATTGTTTTTAGAAGGAAGTAGTGGACAGAGCATTGACCTTGTGGGCATGTGAGACTTTCAATAGATCCTTTCCAAAGACAATTTATATGGTTTTTATCTTTCTTCACATCCCTAACCCTTAACTCTGTGCCTGGAACCTTGCAGACACTTAATTAGTGCTTCTTGATTGAGTAATTTACAAGGGAAGGGAGTCAATAAAGTTGGTATACCTAGTAATTGTATCGAAGCAGTTTATTACAGAAATAGGAACATGCACTGGGTTCCCTTCCTCCCCACTCCATGTTATCACCTCTGATCTTGACACAGTTATTTTCGCTGCTATTAAGTATTTTTCTTCCATCAGAGTTTAATTCTTTACTCATTTAGGTATCATGTTTTGAATGTCTGTAACATTTCTGAATTTGTGCCATCTTAGTACATCTTTAAGTGTCTCTAAAACTGTGAAAATCAAAATTGGGCAAAGGGAAGAGGTGGAAAAGTTTTAAATTTCACCTGTGTAATTTTTTCTGGAATTTCTTGGAGAATATGGGAAATAAGCAGGAACCTGTTGTAGAAGATCACGATGACTGGAGATGGCCCCATTATGAGACAGCTGCTGTCACAGTGGACAAAGTGACGTAGTATCTCTCTGACCCTGCTGGCTCCTAAGTTTTATATAGGAGTTTTCATGATGATTCTGGATCAGATGCCTCAAGCAGTATGGTTCCATGTGTACGGAGAACCTTGGTTATGTTTTGTAAGTTTTTGGTTTCAAATGGATTTCTCAGTCTTGTCCTGTTAATTGAAAGGATGGTTTTTCTTTTCTTCAAATGAGGTTGGCCGAATTTTGCGTATTCTGTGTTGACTGACTTTGATATTTCAGAATAAGCATTAGGTTAGATGGGACTAGGGAGGAATGGGCAAAAATCCATGCACATTTGTAACAACCTAGTGACTTTTTTCAGAGGACTCATTTGTGGGAATCTATCCCCTTGACAATTTTGTAGAGTGGTTTAAGTGGTTCTATTCAAGAATTATTTGTGAAAGTCTTCCCCTAGTTGGGAACATTAAATCATGTGCCTTGGGTTTCAGCAGAGTAAGGACAAATTGGCTCGCATTAAGTCAGAGCTTATGGACATTTACAAGTGGTACTGTCCTTGAGATTTTGGTGGCATCAGATTCAGTTTGTTACATAGTGTAAGCCAGTGAGTATTGGACAGAGAATTTCTTTCCTCCTATTTGGCTTCTCCTTTTATGAGAGACAGTAGATCATGTTGAGAGTGTTGGATTTGAAGTCCGCTGAGACGAGTTTAAATCCTGTCTCTGACATTGTCTATGGGTCTGCAGAATAGTGAGAATCAGATAAGACAAGGCATACAAGGAACTTTGTGAGATTTGAACCTCTATATCATAAGTATGTAAATGCACATACCCTGTAAGCTTTGTTCACCTTTTCCTATATATTGTCAGTGAAAGATCACTTCAGAACCGTGGGCTTCCCTAAGAATAAAACTGCTGTTTAGGAGACAGTTTAGCTTTAGGTGGAGAAGTAGAATCATTCATTTATTAAACTACCCTTCCCCATACTACTTCTTTCATTGAGTCGATCTGTGGTCCAGAGTGTTCATTCTGAATATGAAATGCAATTATTACAGAAGGGATTTCATAAAAAAGTTGATTGGTCATGTGGGTAGTATGCAGGACTCATCTCATTAAAGTAGAGATTCATAATGTTAATTGGGCCTGGTGTTCTACTCAAAGTTCATCATCAAGGAGAACATGTAGAAAAATTGTGGTTTGACATTTTGTATGCAGAATGTTATTGTGGGATGACAGGAGATGATGTGTATAGGCTCCAGCAAAACATTCTAGCACAAATTGGTGAATTAGAATAACAGGTTATATTTATACATCAAAGTACTTTATAAATACTCTCTCTTGAGCTTTACCACAGCCGTATGAGGGAAGGTATTTATGGTTATTATGGAGGGGAAACAAGAACCACAGTCATTTTGTGACATCTTGAAATACTACATCCTGTACCTGGTGGTCTTAATAGTTGAAATTTTTCAACCACTATTAAAGGAGAAATAAAATACAAAAAACTCTGTAAGGACATGTTAAACTAGATAGGCTTCTCCACTGTTATAACAGCTATTTCTTGTTCTCAGATAAGAGACAGCTGCAGTTTTGTTCAAATGGACTTCTTTAACAATTGTCAAAGCATTTGGTGACCTTCCTTTTGTCTCCTGCCTTTGTACAGGGAGTGTTGTCTTATTCTGATAACAGGCTTTGCCAGTTGTTTGGCATATATCCCTTCTAGAAGCTACCCTTCTCCCTTTTCCCTTGGCTAAGCTCTCCTTTATTTACCCCTCCCTCTTCTGTGAAATGCTTTATTTTTCTGTCCTGATTTGCTGCAGAACATTACTGATTGTCTGTACTCTAAACAGGCCAAGAAAAATCATAAAAACCAAATCAGTACTTAGAAAATTGAGGCTTTTATCAGTTAGCTGTCTTCTTCAACATGCCCATAAGTTTCTTTGCTCTCAGTTTGGCTTCCTGTGTGTGACCTACAGTCCTTATACCTCCACTGTTGGGTATGAAGTTCCCAACAAGTCCTAATTCCCCTCAATCAAGAGAATTCATTGATTATCATCCTTGTTTACATATGAAAGAACTGATGAGGCTTAGCTGTGTTCTCAACTCCAGGTCAAGAACTCTATCCATACTGACACCAGTGTGTGTTAGAATAGGTTAAGAAATGTGGAAAAAATAGTGGCTTCTTTGTATTCTTATATACCTGGCACATAATAGGTACTTAATAAATTCTTATTGACTGACTAAAATAGTAGCAGCTTAGTAAATCAGCCAGTAACGATCAATATATGAGAAAGAACCCTGTATTTACAGTTAGAGCACATATGTACAAATCCTCGCGGTGCCCTTGTGGACGTCACTCTGTGCATCAGTTTTCTCATTTGTAAGATGAGGTTGATGATCTTTAAAAGGGACCTTTCCTTCTAGCTGTGATAATAAGACCTTCCACAGTAGTCCATCCCATTATGGAATAGCTCATATTAGGTTTTTCTCTATATCCAAACTAAATGTGTCTCTCTGAAACTGGCTTGGATTGAACCTCTTCCTGCCCTCTGTCCTCTGGTGGTGCTAAGCAGAAATTTAATCTCTCTCCTGTATTGGTACTTCAAGACAGGGGTCATGTTCCCCTTCTGAATCTCCTCTTCTCCAGAATAAATAGCACCATCCCCATCACTTCAATTGATTGTCATTAAGGCCTTTCATTAATGCAATAGCTTCCACGGGCATTATGGTTTTGAAGAACCTGTCTTCTTGAGAAGTAAGTGGAATTTGTTGTTGGCAATATTTTTTTTAATTGTTAATATTTGATTGGGAAAGGCCATTTCCAGGATTTTTTGAAAATTAAAAATGACACTGTTATTTAGCAAAGACATATTTCAGATGTTGAGAAAATATTTCCTTTGAAGGGTTAGACTTAACATTGGATTGGGGAGGGGTGGGGAAGGAGAATGGGTAGCCTTTTTCTTTTTTCTATTTTTTTAAACTTTAAAGTCAGATATTTTTAAATCATTAAAAGACCATGACACCTCAGTTAAGTTGTCAAGAGCCAGAGAGGAGAGAGAAAATATGTGTGTGTGTGTGTGTGTGTGTGTGTGTGTGTGTGTGTGTGCGCACTGAACCACAGTGCTTATTACTCAGTAAATAGCCTGCCAGGAAGGAAAGTAATTTGAAGAAATCAGAAGCAGGAAAAGTTAATTTATTTCCTAGAAACTTCACATTAGTTAGAGCTTACCCAGTTACTGTGACACCTTTTGTCATTATCATAATCTTATTTATGTCCCGGACATTGCATCTACATAAGAGAGAATATCTGAGAAACTGTTAAGTATAGGGAGGGGAAAAAAAGATTTGAGTTTTAGTAAACATGCAATTTAATCTGATGTATATTTGGAAGAGGTTAAGGAGTGGGTAATAAGGGGCTATCTGTGAAAATGTAAAAAAAAAAATCAAAGAAAATCACCCAGCCAGCTCTAAAATAGCTTAAGGACTTTTTGTCTAATCCAGATTGTAATTCTAATCCTATGTGACAAAAACTGACTCCTCTCTCTTTCATTTCAGGTAGTAAAGGAAGGTAACAGGTAATGTACATGGCTTTTCAAAATCCTTTTACTACCTTGTTGAAAATATCTTTTTGTACAACAGTGTGGAATTTTAGGACAGGAATACTTCTTATAGAAATGTTAGATGGATTATGTGTTAATTTTACCTTTCTACTGAGAGTGAAATTTGTGAGGATGTGTGTGTGTTCCTTTGTTTTAGGAAGTGGAGTCAGAAACCTGTGGTAATCCTAACTTTGATAAGTAGTAGGAACTGAGAAGAGCCATAGATTAGAAATCAGAAGACATAGGTTCAGATTCTGTTATTAGTAATTATGTAATCTTGAGCAGCTCCAAGGGGATAGATAAACCCATTTCCTGATCTGCAAAATGAGGTAGATATAATTGTAATTCCTGTCTCCTGTCTCTCAAGGGTATTTTAAGGCCCATTTTTTATTTTAAAAGAACCTCTTCATTATCCTTGATATCTTGGGATGTGTCAGGGCATTCCCTGAGTTCTTTCTCTTATGGAAGGAAGGCTGGCCTATATCTGGAGTGAAAGTTGTGGCAAAATTTTTCATATTTTTCGTACTGATTGAGATTCTTGGCCTTATTTTTCTGTAATAAATTGTGGGTATTTTATGCCCCACCCCCTAAGTTTCCACTTAAGAAACCATCTCAGGACCATCACAAGTCGTTCTTTGAACAACTTAACAGCCACACTTTTTCTTTTCTTTTGTCTCGGCAACTTTATAGCAATATCCTACTTCCTCTCTGTTTTCCTACTAAAGTTTTTATATAGAATTAAATGCAAAATATATGCAAAATGATTTGAGGTGAGAAAGGCACAGGTGTGTAACAAGGGCAATTTTGACTGCTTTTTCAAGCACATTCCCTGCCTCATCTTTATTTTCCTCATCAATAAAATGGGTGTAATAATAGCACTGCCCTTACAGGGTTTATGAGGATTAAATGAGATAATATTTGTAAAGCCCTTTGCAAATCTTAAAGCACTTTATCCATTCTATCCATCACTTTTTTTTACTCAACAATGTACCTATTAGTTTTCTCTGCCTTTCCTTATATAGATTACTCTGTCACCTCCCTTCTCCATGAATTCTTTCCTTCAGGGACTTAGTCCTCTTTGAAGCAGACTTTAAGCGTGGAGGTTGTTTTCCTTTGTTTCTCCTCCCTAAATATAATCTTGGACTATCATAATTCACACACCTTTCCAAAGCACCTTAGTGATTTCTTTATTCTTTCTTACCTAAAATCCTCATTCTCGCAGACTTTGAAAATAGTATCTGAAGGGTAGACACTGTGAAAACTTCAAATTTGTATATCCTTGGAGACAAATATGAGAATTTCAAAGCTTTAGGTAAAAATTTTTTTAGACTCAAGTTTAGGGGAAATTGAAGTTCTAACATTGTTATTAAGTTGTTTCAGTCTTGTCCAACTTTTTGTGACCCCATTTGGAGTTTTCTTGGTAAAGATCCTGTAGTAGTCTGATATTTCCTTCTCTAGTTCATTTTACAGATGAGGAACCGGAGGCAAACAAGGGTTAAATAAATTGCCCAACGTCATACAGCTAGTAAGTGTCTGAGACCAGATTTGAGCTCAGGTCTTCCTTAACTCAAGGCCCCAGGCTCTGTCAACTTCCACCTACCTGCTCAAAATCCAATACATATTAATATCATTTACATGTTTAAAGCCACTTTGTTAATTTAGAAATGTAAAATATATTTATGGCTTGGCTTGCACTTAAAATATCTGGAATCTTTTTAAAAACTTTTTTTTTGAAAACTTTTCAAATATTGGAACAGAAGAAGTTAACATTAGAGTAAAAGATGTGAAAAAAATATTCTGAGAGATTGCTATTTTCCTTCCCTTGTTCTCATCTTTAATCCCTCATTTTCTACTGACTCATTCTCTGTTGACTACCAATGTGCCAAAATGTGACTACTTCAAAATCTACTCACTTGACCCCTAGCCAACCTTTCAGGTTCTTATTTCATAACTCTTCTCCCTTTCTTGGCCAAATTTGAGTGGGTTCCTGCTGCTTCCTTTCCTCTCACTTCCAGAGCCCTTGAAGTCTGTCTTCTAACCCCATTCAGCTCTTCTCTCAGATTACCAGTGATCTCTTAATATCCAAACAGATAGCCTTTTTCAGGTCTCATCCTTTCTCAGCCTCCCTGTAGAAGCTGACACTCTCTTTCCTCTTGGATACTTTTGGTCCTCTCTGTCTTTATAGTACATACCTGACTTTTTTTTTTTTTTTTTGCTGGATCATCACCCATGTCATGCTTTCCAATTGTGGGAACCCAAGGTTCTATCTAGAGCTCTCTTCTCTCTGTGTTCTTTTGTGATCTCATCAGCTTTTGGCAGGTTTGATTGTCATTTCTTTTACAAATGACACCCATATCAATATGGCTAGCCTTCATCTGTGGAGACATTCTATTGAATTCTTTTAATTGGCATTTTGTTCAGAAATTTTCTTGTTTTATTTTTTGCATGAGAGTGTTCAGTTTTTTGACTTGTGTTCTAAGAGGAGACTTAAAATTTCTGCACATCATATCTTAGAGATTAATATATTTTGCTTATAATGAGGATCATGTTTTCTTTCAACGTTATTGCTTTTGCTTTTCTTCTTCCGGATTGCCCTTTTCTTTTGTGTATTTGCATTCCCAGTCAATTCTCTTTTCTTTCTTTGATTAGTCTTGCCACTGGATTCAGGTTTTTCTATTCTGCGAATTATTTCTGCAGTACAGGCTGTAAATTCTGTTTTGAGAATTCTTATTTCTCTTTTAAATAATTCAGAAAAATCCTGCTGTTCTCTTGGGAATCTACAGGGTCCTTTGCCTCATCTGGTGTTCTTTTGTTTGTTTCATAACATTTATTCATAAGTGTGTGGAGTTGGGTAGCTGATCCACTAACATACACAAACAAACAAATTTTTTAAAGCTAGCATTTATTAGTGCCTATTATGTTCCAGTCACTGTGCTAGGCACTTCATGAATATTATCTCATTTATCACCACAACAGCCTAGGGAGATAGGTGCTTTTATTCACATTTTACAGCTAAGGAAACCGAGGCAAATAGGTCAAATGACTTGTCCAACATTAGATAGCTATTTAGTGTCTGAGACTGGATTTGAACTCATGTCTCCCTGACTTGGTTGCCTATCTGGAGGCCCTATTCCTTTCTGTTATTAATGTCTTCCCGGCTGCTTTATCTGCTGATACTCCGTGTTTTAAACTGAGTTTTCTCCCTCCTGAGAGCTTTGATAATTTCAGTCTTTTTTCCCCTTATTTTCCTCCACTGCTGGTAGAGTGAACCTAAAAGCCTCCCTCCCTAAGCAAATCATGTTTCACAGGCTTCAGTCTCTTCTCCAAGTGACTTCTGGGGGAGAACTGGCCTTGGCTGAAAGCTGGCCACAGAGTGCTGTCTGTCCTGTGGCTGTCCCAGCCAG
>JAQQSK010007230.1:0-14073 GCA_028658325.1 Potorous gilbertii
ATTTATTATTAGTAGTTTTAAACTGATTATTGATGGTAGTAGCAATGACAATATTTATAAAACCCTTTGAGACCTTGTGTCTCAAGGTCACCTGCCCCTCTACAGTCAAATTTGTTTTTAAAAGATGGTTTGAGTTGATCTGAAGTTGATGCTGTTTCCCCTAAGTATATGGATTACTTGTTTCTTCTCTAATGGTTCTCAGTTTCCCCAACTGTCAAAAAAAGGAGTTGGATTCCATGACCTTTAGGATACCTTCTAGCTCTGGGTTTGAGCAGTTAGAGCTGGTTAATATCAAACCTGATAATTAGAACTAGAGAATCATAGAATTTTAGACCTAGAACGAATCTCTGAGAGATCACCTAATCTATACCCTCCCCATTCATTTCATGGACAATCAAATTCAACAAGCATTTATTAAGTAACTACTATGTACAAATTCAATAAATCTTTAATAAGCATCTATTGCATGTATACTCTGCCTGGCTCTAGGCTAGTACCAAACTGAAACAAAACACTTTTTGTCCTCAAGTAACTAGCATTCTATGAAGGACATATAATATTACACAACTCTGTATAATGTAAGGTAATTTCATGAAAGTGGAGTGCTAACAGCTAGATCCAGAAAGCTGAAACATAGAGTAAATGACTTACCAAGTTCATACAGCTAATAAGTAGCAGTGCTGGGATTAGATCTTTAGAGCTATAGAATTTAAGGACTGGAAAGGAACTGAGAGCCCATCTAATCTACCATTTGTCATTCACCCCATTCATCATTAATATTATTAATTATAAACTAATTGCTAATAGTGACAGCAATAACAATATTTATAAGGCCCTTTAAGATTTACAAAGCTCTTTATCTATGATAATTCATTTGATCTTTGCAATCTATTGAGGTAGGCACCATTATTAGCCCTATTCTATATATGAGGAACATGATGAGTTTGTATGAAGCTATGACTTGCCCATGCTCACTCAGCTAGTAAGTGTCTCAGGCAGGATTAGAAGTTGGGTCTACCTGACTCCAAGTCCAGAACTTTCTGCATGGGCTCCACCTTCTACCTCTTTGTAGACCAAACAATTTAACCAATATTTATTAAGCACATATCATGTACAAATTCGAATGACTGACTAACTATGTGACCATGGGTCAGTCACTTAACCACCCTAGACCTCAGTTTCCTCAATAATGGAATGAGGGGGGTTGGACCAGATGAGTTGTGATGTACTTTACAACTCTAATCTATACAATGCTGAGCACTGAGAATGAGAAATTAAATAGTAGCTGTAGCCTTTGAGGACCATTTTTTCTACTGAAGACACATGCTATGACTGAGATATTTGCTGTTCAGTTGTTTTTCAGTTGTGGCCCCATTTGGAGTTTTCTTGGCAGATATTGAAGTGGTTTCCTAATTTCTTCTCCAGCTCATTGGACAGATGAGGAAATTGAGGCAAACAGGGTTAAGTAATTTGTCCAAGGTTGCACAGCTAGTAAGTGTCTGAGGCCAAATTTGAACTTGAGAAGATTAGTCCTCTTGATACCAAGCCCCAGCACAGGGCCCCCTGGCCAATATAAATAAATACAAAAGGTATATAAAGAAGGAAGCACTAATAATGGCAGGAAGAGTGGAGAAGAAAAATGATGCCCCAAAAAGGGAAATAACTTGGCCAAGACCATCCATGCAGTTAATGTTAGCTCTAATGTGAACCCTTAGATTTCCAGCTTCTAGGTGAGCACCTATTCCACCACTCCACCACAGCATCTGGGCCTCTTATTTCTCTGCTCAGTCCTTTCACTATTATGACACACCAGATTTCCTCCCCACATTTATGAATGGGAACATAGAAACCCAGAGAGCCTTATGAGTCCCATGCCAAGTTAACTTAGGCTGTTTAGAAGTGGAAATAAAATATATTGACTCCAATACAGGAAAACGGAATAATAAACCGTGCAAAAATTAAACTGAAATACTATTTACCTATAAAAAAAACAAACGACCTTGGAGAGGAGTTTAGAAAATGTGTCTCCCTTACTTTTTTGCAGAAATGGGGACCTATGGCTTTGAATTATGAAGCATACTGTCAGACTTAGTTAATCAAGAGGTTCATAGTCTGGGAAGCAAGTTTCTCTCTCTCTCTCTCTCTCTCTCTCTCTCTCTCTCTCTCTCTCTCTCCTTCTCTCTCGTTCTTCCTCTGTGTGTGTGTCCCTCTGTCTCTCTCTCTCTCTCTCTCTCTCACTGTCTTGCTGTCTATCTCTTTGTCTCTCTGTGTCTCTGTCTCTCTGTGTCTCTGTCTCTCTGTGTCTCTCTGTCTCTCTTTCTGTCTATGTCTTTGTCTCCCTCTCTGTCTTATTGTCTCTCTCTCTCTCTGTCTCTGTCTCTCTCTCTGTCTCTCTGTCTCTATCTTTGTCTCTCTGTCTCTGTCTCTCTCTGTCTCTCCCTCTCTCCCTGTCTTTCTCTCTCTGTCTGTCTCTCTCTCTGTCTCTGTCTCTCTGTCTCTCTCATGCACTGGGGAGTTAAGGCAGAAGGGATGTAATTGGAAATGGAAGCAATGTAAAAACCAAAGGTAGCAATGCATTTGGCCAGGGGTGAGTCAAAAGAATTGGAAATAAAACAATTTTAAAGAAGCCACTGAATGGAAAAACCAGGTTCCTCCATGGGACACTTGGTTAGTTTCACTTAGGGGATATAGATCCAGGTCCCCTGGGCGCCCTGAGCCCTGAACTTGGCATTGTTTTCCTCTTTGTTCAGCCTGAATTAAGTTCTCAGCTTATCAGTGACTCAGCTCTGAGCCTCCCTTCCCCAGGCTCAGAGCTCCTCCTCCAGTCCCAGTGCATCCTTTTCTGCATTTCGCTAGCTTCCCTTCAAACAGGTAAGGCTTCTGAATATCCTGCACTGTCTCATGAATGATAATTCATCTCCCTGACCTTACCACATCACTCGGCATAAACAGAAAAGAACAAAGAAAAAAATACTAGTGAAACACACCTTGCCGGAAGGTCTCCCAACTCCAATAGCCATCTTCCACTTTTCATTTCCTAACTGGTTCTGAAGGATTTGGATTTTTAGTTCCTTAGAGGACAGGCTGTTGTCTGCCTGGCTCATTTTACCATTCAATCAAATTCAGCCTTGCATTATTCCCGAAGTCTCTCATTGGAGAGTGGCCTGTTGAGATGCCCAGATTATGAATTCCTGGAGGTTCATAGCAAAGTCTTCTGCTCCCTCTGCAGGGTGGTGTAGTGGAAATATCTGAGAGTTTGGAGTCAGAGGAACTGGGTTCATATTCCATCTCTCTCACTTACAAATTTGAGCAAGTCACTCCATCTTTCTGGCCTCCGTTTCTTCATCTGTAAAGTGAGGGCAATGGTGCATCCCACTCACCAAGACCCCATGAACCTATGTGAATAACAGCTAGTCATCTCACTTTCCTGCCAATCAGTTTCCCCACTTATAAAGTAAAGGGGTTCAATTAGATGACTTCTAAGGCCTCTGATTGCTCTGGAACAAGAACCTACAAGACCTGTGGCCCATCACTTGACCTCCCTGAGCCTCAGTTTCCTCATCTGCAAAATTGGGGTAGATGGGAGTGGGCTAGTTGATCTCTAAGGCTCCTTCCAGATCTAGACTAATGTTCTTATGAGATTGTTAGTGGTTCAAAAGCTAGATTTGCTGAGCGGTCAGAACCTGCTGCCCCACACAGAGCAACTTGGGCATCTTATAATGTAAGCCTCTGGTTTGGCATCATTCTAGGGAGAAAATCTGTACTCCCCAAGATTGTTCATGATCCTGAGATTCTTGTGGGATTGTGATGGACTTATGTGTTTACCATTATCTACCACCCTTAGGCATCTGCAAATGCCCCTCATCCTTTTCTCCTTTCTGTCTTCCTTTCTCTTAGCCCTGGCCAGGAGCAGTCCTTTGAACCAGTGGTTAGCATAAAGGAGAGGGTGTATGAGTATTCAAGGAGGACTAGCACCTCTGGTGTGAGGGATTTTCAGGTCTGCTCTTCCACCTTTGGTGTCCACTTGACACTCAGCTTTCACCCACAGCTCAAAGGAGCTGTAGTAGATGCCACACCCAGGTAAACTATCTTGGCAGAGGGTCTAAAGCAGGCCTCAAACCCATCAGTGAGCTAGGGAGAGGTCCACCCCAACCACATGAAGATTCCCCTGGGCAGAATGAGTGGATGAGAACAATTTGTTGCAATGTCCATGAAGCATGTCTGGAGAGCCCTTAGAGCTTGGTCAGACTTGGAAGAAGCTAAGCTCATCCATCGCATCCCGGGCCATTGCTAGTCATCCTGACTTTTGTCCTGCCACTGGCCCTCTATGTCATTGGAAGAAAGAGTGAGGATGACGACTTTGTGCAACTCTGACTCACGTAAATCCACTTCACATAAAAGTCAAGACATCACCCGTGATGTCACTGGTCCTCTTTGAAAACAAAGGACAAACAATAAGCACAAGGTGCTCCTTTTTCAGCACAAGGACAGCTTTGTAGCTGATCAGAGAACACTACTTAGCAAGGCTATTTATCTACTTTCTCATAGTCTCAAGATAAACATACAGTATCACTAATCAGCAACTCACAATAGAGCACCTGGCTCCAAGGGTCGCCTCTGATGTCATTTATTCTTCCTGGTCCTCAATTTACCCATGTGTAAAATAAGGAGACCGAACTGTATGATCTGTAAGTCCCTTACAGCTTTAAAACTGTATCTATGGTGGTACCATGCTCTGAATCAGGGTTCCAGGGCACAGGACTTAGCTGGAAATACAGAATACGTTCTATAAAACATTGATGATGACTGAATGAACATTCAAATTAATATATGCATGGTTGAATGGATAAATGGATGAATGAAATCGCATCACCCATAAAAAACTTTTCCTTACCAAGTCTGCCCCACTCCAATCACTCTTTTCCTTGATAAGGAAACCAGTAGGGCCCTTTAAGATGCAAAGGGTGTCACTGTGTGCTCAGATACTGATTTCTTCCTTCTCCCTGGGAATGGTTATGGTCAAGAAGAGTGTGATTTAGAACTGGGTTATGGTCCCTTTGTAACCAGTCCTAAGGGGTTGGGGTGGGTGCAGGTGAGCATCAGCTAAGTCTAGTCTCTTTGATCTGGGTGAGTAGGAAATCCCATTAGCTAGACCTCTCCCCACAGAGTTACAGGCTTTTCTAAGAGTCCTGCCTCTAGAGAAACTCCCCCTCTCTTCTTCCTCTAACTTGAGTAAAGATGAGGAGAGGAAAATTGCATCAAGAAAATTGCCTGTCATTTATCTCTCCCAAGATTAAACCATCATGGCGGGTCGAGAAAGAAGGAAACTGATTGAAAATAACAGGCTGGATCTCTGCCTTATCACTGATCTGCAGGCTTTTGGACAAGTTCCCCCCCTTAGTGGCAGTGAGACTCAGGGCACTAAGATGCCCATCAGCTTGGCCAAGTCTTATGCCTTTCAGAAGAAGTCAGAAAAGTATCTTGTCTCATTGACTTTGGTAGTCAAAGGATATCGACCAAGAGCTGGAGGAGACCACAGAATCCAATCTCCTCCTTTTACAGATGAGGAAAATGAGACAAACAGATGTTAAATGACTTGCCCAGGGTCGCACAGCTAGTAAGTATCTGAAGGAGTATTTGAACCCATAACTTCCTCACTTTGAGTCCAGCACTCTTATCTGCTACAACATGCTGTCTCTCAAATTGAAGAAAATCATCAATTCTTACTTAAAACATGATGCACCCAGGTATTAAAAGAAAATAAAGGACCTAGGGAAGAGTCTTTTACCCCCACCGCTTAATCAGAGAATATGGAGATTCTCAGAAGAACAGGCTAATTCAGATTTCTCAGATTTCCAGCCCTATAAGATTTCATTGTCATTTTAAAAGGTAGTAAAGAGCTAGTACATAGGGCCTGATATAACAGGAATATGTACTAGGCAGGACTAAGGCAGTGAAAAGCTACATTTCTGAGTGTGCCTAGTCCCAGACTGCAAGTGCACATTGATATGGCAAGAACTCTAATTGCCATGACAAGTATGTGCCAGTACTGAGAAGAGGTAGAAGCCATGAGAGGAAGGATTAATGGAGGTCCCTGTAGGCTAGCAAGTCATTCAGTAACATACCTAAGGACTGGGAGCAGCTCAGCAAGCGACAGGCAATGCTCGGGGCAAAGCAAGCTTGAAACTCCTGGACACCTGGGGCAGCTGGATACACAAAGAGAACTGAGGAGCAGATACTAGCAGACGTTTTCAAGCAGAGAAGTCAAGTCTGTCTCCACTGAGAGCTCCAACTCCTTCAGTCCCGGTGTAGAGAGACTATATATGCCTTGGTTGTCTGAGGAGAATGGTGGGAGGACCGAGTCATCAAACTCCTCTAGGAGAATGGAGGGATGAGGGTGAGATTGGACAGATTTAGAAACACACACTAATAGGGTGTGTCTTGTCATTTTCCAACTCATCTTTGTCCCAAATGGCTGTTGCATGAACCATCTCTTAGCTGCAGGCATTCTTTCTAGCTATCCTCCATGCCTGGAACACTCTCCCTCCTCTACCTACTGACCTAGCTGACTTCGTTTAAGTCTCAACTAAAAGTCCACCTTCTTCAGGAGGCTTTCTCTAACCCCTCTTAATCCTAGATCCTTCCTCTGTTAATTATTTCCTATTTAGCACATATATATGTATGTATATGTATGTGTGTGTATATATGTATGTATGTACGTACATACATATATGTGTTTAGTACCTTGGAATTCTTGGAATTCTCAGATTCCTTCAAAGCTCAGGAGATCAGTCCTGATCCTTATCCCCCTCCAAGAGCTCCCAGCCGGCAATGCTTCCTCTCCACAAATGACCTCCTGTTTATTTTAAGCATACCTGTACACACACACACACACACACACACACACACACATACACATAAGAGGTATCTAGTCTCAGAGCCAAGGAGATCGGGGTTTAATTACCACTACTGACACATAATGGCTGTGTGATTCTGGGCAAATCATTTAGTTGAAGAGCAGGTACGAAACTGCACTTGGAGAGAATGTTTCCCCATCCAAGAGTTTATAATAGCAAGAAAATCACTAGTATAGTCCCTATATATAAATAGGTGTGTTTCTGTGTGTGTGTGTGTGTGTGTGTGTATTGGGTGTTTGTGGGGAGAGAGAGGAGAGAGAGAGAGAAGGAGGGAGGGAGGAAGAAAGGCAGATAATTATATCAATTTATCTACCTCCATCTGTATCTATCATCAACTATATCCATATCTATTTATCTATTTCCACTTATATAAAGGCAGCTCAGTGGCACAGTAGAACATTAGGCCTGAAGTCAGGAGGACCTGAGTTTAAATTTGACCTCAAACACTTAGTAGCTTTATGACCCTGGGCAAGTCACTTAACCCTGTTTGCCTCAGTTTCCTCATCTGTAAAATGAGCTGGAGAAGGAAATAGCCAACCACTCCAGTATTTTTGTCAAGAAAACCCCAAATCGGGTCAGGAAGAGTTGGACACAACTGAAAAACAACTCCACAAAATACATCTATGTCTAACCATCATTTATATCTATTTATCTCCAACTATCTATACCTACCTATCCAGCCCTCCTTCACTCAAAAGAAAGTCAAGTGCAAGTCATGTCATCATTTCTATGATAGCATGGTCTTCTTTGGCAACAAAGGACGAACACACACACACACACACACACACACACACACACATATACCTACCCATCATATATAGCCATATTTATCTCCATCCATTTATATCTTCCTATCGTCTATGTTCATATCTGTTTATCTCTATCCATCCATCTGTATCTATGGATCTATCAATCTACTATCTTCTCAAATATTGTGTAAGCTCATGGAGAACAAGAACTATTTCATTCTTGTCTTTATATCTCTAGTGCCTAACAGTGCAGGTGCTTAATAAATGCTTGTTGACTGATGGATGAAGTAACAGGATGAGGAAAAGTGTAATAAAAAAGAAGAAAAAGGGGTTAGAAAGGGAGGAGGAAATGGATGAATTACAACAAGAAGAAACTAAGGCAATTGGGCCTAAAGGGAAAAATAAAATGTACCAGAACCATCCAGACCCATTCTGAAGCTCATCTTCCTCAATTGTAAAAGAACAGAGTTGGACTAGATGAGTTCTAAGGTCTCACCCAGCTACAAATCCTTTGATCCTATGAGGAATATTTGTGGGAACATATTGCCCTGAAATTTATTCTCAAGTCTATCCTTGCCAAAGTCATTGATCAGTGGTAGATACTCGATGGAGGAAGATAACCAAGTTGGTTGGTGTTGTTTATTGTTGGTCATCATTTGTTCTTAAAAAGGACTAATGACATCATGAAGGTGATGTTTTGACTTACATGTGAATTGGATTTAAGTGAGACAGAGCTGTACCATCATCAGCCTCACTCTCTCTTCCAGAATCCAGTTGGTGGATATGAGGTCAATGGAGAAGCAAAGGGGAAATACAATCCTTTAGCAACATGGCTCTGGTGGAGGAAATATATTAAAGTGCAAAGACTGAATCACGGGAACTAGATTCAGATCTAGCCTCAGATGCTTAACAGGTCATTCATGTGACCTTGGTCATGGATGTTTGAGAATCCAGCTCTAGTTCTATAATCCAACAAAATGTCCAGCACTCTGGCAACACACAAAGCACACACGTATCCTCACACACACACACACACACACACACACACACACACGAACACACACACACATGAGTGCTTTTCATATGCTATTTCTAGCCTCTGTGAGACAATTCTTGTTTCCAAGACCTGATCTGTGTGTACTTATGCCACAGATGTGCTTGTTTAATGAAGTAATCAGCCAGTAGATTATCAGACTTGTTTATGCTTCTGTAACTGCTAATTTGGGAAACTGGGTCTGCCTGAAGCCCTAAAAACAAGCTGGAATTCAGAAGAGGCTCAGTTGTCTGTGGCCAGAGAATCCTAAGTGCAATACTCGCTCAGATAAGGCTGGAACAAGACCTGTTGGCTGTGTCTACATGGCCAAAGGGAAGTAGAAGACAACAGTGACATCCAGATAATTTAGGTCATTAAAAAATAAAATAAATAGCAAACAAAAATACCACTGCCCCTGTCTTCTCAAGTCTGTAAGCCATATAATGAGAAGTAAAAAGGCATTGGCTTTCCATGTGGGGAATACAGTGGGTCATCCATGGCTAAGGAGGATAGAAGGCAGGTGTTTAGATGAATTCAGGAGGAATTTGATTAGAATATAAGGAATTTTATATGCAAGGAGATCAATCATTGCAATGAATGATTGTACCACCTATTCTAATGATTTCAACATTCATCTACTTGAAGGCAGGAAGTTAGGCAGATCCTTGAGTTTCTTCTGGTTATAGGTTTCTGATTTCCCCCCTACCCCCAATTTCAAGTCCACTTTGTAACTGAACACGGAGCTGTATCATTTTCATAGTTCCTTTCTCTTGAGATTCATGAAAGCTCAGAGGTAGAAGAGATCTCAGAAATTATCCTGGGTAACCCAGAACATTTTTTAAAATTGTATTTCACACACACATACACACACACACACATACACACACAAATGAGCATTCACAAGTACAAAGTAGAAGAGGAAAAAAGAGGATTCTATGGGAAGTCATCAATCTCTATTATATTCAGATTGCTTTTTAAAGATAGACAGATATAGACATATTGATAATAAATTCAGCATGCTATTTGCAAAGCCATTCTGCTTATTTATGGGGTTTTTTTTAACCCCTAATCCATTGCTGCAAAGGAATCCTCTCTATAACATCTCTAATAAGTAGTGATTCAACATCTACTAGAAGACCCCCAGTGACAGGGACCTCTTTACCTGTCAAGATTACCTGTCCCACTTTTGAATAGTTCTAATGGTTAATAAGCTTCTTATAGCAAGTCTAAATCAAGTTCCCTGAAACTTCCACCTATCACTCCTAGCTAGATGTCTGGGGCCAAGTAGAACAGATCTAATCCCTTTTCCACCTGACAGCCCTCCAAATACTTGATGACAGCTATCATGTTCCCCTGAAGTTATCTCTTCTCCAGGCTAAACGTCTCTAGTTCCTTGAAAACAATCCTCAGAAAATTTTTTTTAAAATAAACCTTCTAAGGGCAAAAGTAGACCAAAGTACAGGGACCCAGAGAAGAAGAGCCTCTGGCAACCAGAGACTTGAGACTTCTTTCTGCTCATCACTTTCTGAGAATATGATGTTTATTTTATAGGGCTAACTCATAAATAAGCATGAGATGGGGGGACAGTGAGGAGACCTACCTCGCTAGATTGGAAAATTATTGGACAGTTAAGAACAGACTGAAAAGTGGGATTAGATTGTGGGGTAGAATGGGATTGCCAGATGGGAACAGAGTGCAGAGGGTCTTGAGAGCCCAGAAGAATGATTAGTATGTCTCATTAGGTAAGTGGTAACGAATGACTGTAGGTTCTGGAATGGAACAGGTGATATGATAATAGATGTGAAAATACTTTGAAAAAGGTAAAACATACCACAGAAATGTAAAGTATGTATATTGCTAGAGGGACAACACATGTTGGGTAGAATCTGGGACCTGAAACCAGGAAGACCTTGATTCAATCCTGCCTCAGAAGCTGGGTGACTTTACTACTCAAGTGAAGAGAAAAGCAGACTTGGTTGTATGACCCTGGGCAAGTCACCTAACCTGTTTTTCATTCTTATCACCATTCTCCAAGCTTATAACTATGCACTTGCTTCATTCTACTATTTCTTTCCAATATAAATGCTTTGATGAACCAGTTCAATACTACATTATTCTTGAATAATTATTGTTGAATTTGAATTATTATTGAATCCTTTGCCTTCCTTTCTCATCGCCATTCGATAACCCTGCTAAACTCCAACCCTGAATCACAACCATCCACCTCCTTCTGTCCTCTGCACCTGCTTCCGAGTGAAGCTAGAATAAATCACAAAACCACGCTACCTGAGTCCACTATAAATTTATGCTATATTAATCTCAGCTGGGCTTTCACTGCATTTAATGATTTCCTGTCCCTTTTTCCACATAAGTAGTTCCAAGCATTTTCATCTCTCCTTGAGCCTCTGATGGCTCATCCTCCACCCTTCTCCAACTTCTAAGTTGAGGACATTACCTCATACTTTACCAAGAACATGAAGACTCCCTTCTCTCATTCTCCTCATTTGACATCATTTTAGATATCTTCCTTCACTGCCTTCACTCCAGTCTCAGATGAAAAGGTGACCCTTCTTACCAAGGCAAAGTCCTCTGCATGAACTGTTGAATCTGTGCCCTTTCAACATCTCCAGCAAACTTCCTGCCATTGTCATTCCCACATTTTCTTCTCTTCTATCATCCCCTTACACTGCTTATGTCTCACTCATGTTAAAAAAAATCAATTGATCCTACCATCCCTGATAACCATCAATGTCTCTTCCCCTTCATGGCTAAAATCCTTGAGAAAAACATCAATACTCAGGGTTTCCTGTTCCTCTCCTCTTACTCTGCTCTAAACTAGCTGCAATCTGACTTCCAACTTCACCTTTCAATTAAAACTATTCTCTACAGTTACCAGTGATCTTCCCATAGCCAAATCTAATGACTTTTTCTCCATTCTTGCAAAATATGGCATTGCTGATCACCTTCTCCTGTATATACTGTCCTTTACATTTTTAGGATAATATTCTCTCATAGTTTTTCTTCTATCTGTCTGCTTGCCTCTTCTCAGTCTCCTTTGCTGGATCTTCATCCAGACCACACACTCTAATCTTGGATTTTTCCAAAGGTTGTGTCATGAGTCCTCTTTCTCCTTTTGTGGTATGCTCTCTCACCTGGTAAGACCATCAGTCCCCATAGGTTCCATTGTCATCTCCATAGAGATGCTTCTCTGATCTCTTTACTCAGACTTAGTCTTTTCCCTGAGCTTTATAGTTGCTGCTTCTTGAATATCTCAAACTAAATGTGCCAAATACATCTCAAACTCAACATGACCCAAACAAAACTCATTATTTTCCCAACACTCCCCTTTTCTGAGCTTCCCTATTACTGCTGGGGAGCCCATCACCAGATGATGGCTCACCATCCTCCCAGTTACTGAAGTTCATAATCTCAGTATTACCATCCATTTCTAACTCTCATTCATCCCACATATTCAATCCATTGCCAAATTCTTACTTTCCACCTTTTCTTTTCATTCACACTGCCACAATCTTTGTTCATTACCACATCACTACAGTTGCCTTCTAACCAGTCTCCTTGCTTCAAGCCTCTCTGCACTCTAATTCATCCTCTACTCAGCTACCAAGGTGTTTTTTATTTATTTATTCCTCTCTTTCTTTCTTTCCTTCTTTCTTCCTTTTTTTTCACCAATTAAAACACACTTATTAAGCATTTCCTATGCACAGGGCACAATACTAAGCTTTAAGAATAGAAATAAAAAAACAATATTCTCGGCTCTCATTGAAGAGGGTTCAAATACAAGTCAGAAGAAAATGTCCCATGGTCCTTTGAACATGATAGCAAAGGAGATGGCAGTACATCTTTAATGTGTCATTTCCATAGATTAAGTCATATCAATTTCTGATATTGTTCAAAGTCACAGAAGTAGTAGCATGGGAAGGGGGATTTGAACCTGTGCCTTTTCTACTGTATTATCCACAACCACCATCTCCATCTGAGTATTTACCTCCTCCATTAGAAGTAGACCTTTTGTAAAATATTTATATATATTTTTAGCATTCATATTTTAAAATTATTTCAGTCTCCAAATTCTCTCCCATCCTCCCTACTGTACCCTACCCATTGAGAAGGCAAGAAATATGATACAAATATGAAGTCATTCAAAACATACTTTCATATTAGCTATGTGGCAAATTAATTACACAAATAATAAAAAACATAAAAAATAAAGAAAGTGGAAAAAAGTATATTTCAATCTGCATTGAGTGTTCATCAGTTCTCTCTCTAGAAGTGGATAGTATTTTTCATCATGAATCCTTTGGAATTATCTTGGATTATTGCATTGATCATAGAAGCTAAGTCTTTTGTAGTTGATCATCATTACAGTATTGTTGCTAATGTGGACAATTTTCTCCTGGTTCTGTTCATTTCACTTTGCATCAGTTCACACATCTTTTTCCAGGCTCTTCTGTTCTTCAATTCTTATAGCAGAATGTTATCCCTTCACAATCATATGCCACAATTTATTTAGCCATTCCTGAGTTGATGGGTATTCCTTCAATTTCTAATTCCTTGACAATACAATAAAAGCTGCTATAAATATTTTTGTTCATAGAGCTCCTTTTCTTTTTATAAATGATCTTCTAAGGATACAGATTTAGTAGTACTATGTCTGGGTCAAAGCCTTTTGGGCATTGTTACAAATTGCTCTTCAGAATGGCTAGATCAGTCCATAACTCCACCAACAATGTATTAGTGTACCTATTTTTCCACATGCTCTCCAGCATTTGTTACTTCCAGGTGGTTTTATACAGCATAAGCTGAACAAGTAAGCCTCCAGGCACAATGAGCCCCAGTGATTCCTTTATTCCTTGTTACCTACAAAATCATATATAATATCTGTTAGACATTTAAAGTTCTTCATCATCTGGTCCCTTCCTACTTTTTTCTCCTCTCTTTATACTCCCCTCCCAACACTCTAGAATTCAGCTCTGTGTGTGTGTGTGTGTGTAGAAGATGGAAAGATTTCATTAATATAGGGAATTACTGATATGGTGCTTGCCTTCCCCAGCACAGAGCCAGCATGGTCAATGGAGGTCTGGACTCAGAGTCAGAGAAGGTGGATTTGAATCCTGGTTCTCTCCCTTAACTATCAATCTAGTAGAAGATTGGAAAAGTCACTTCACCTGTCTGAGACTCAACTTCATCTGTAATATGAACCAAACAATCTCCAAGTTTAAATCCAACTTTAAATATAGGATTCCTTTGTCTATGACCCTGTGGGTCATTTTCTGAGTCATGGAGAGAAAGGAAGAAAGAAGGAAAGGAGGAAGGAAGAAAGGAAGGAAGGAAGGAAGGAAGGAAGGAAGGAAGG
>JAQQSK010007231.1:0-14072 GCA_028658325.1 Potorous gilbertii
CAACAAATGCAAAAATTCCCCAACTGATGGCTATCCCCTCAATTTCTGATTCTTTGCCACCACTAAAAGAGCTACTGGAAATATTTTTATACACATAGGTTCTTTTTGTTTTGTTTTTTTTTAATCTCTGTGGTATACTGACTTAGTAGTGGTATTCATGTAGTGGATATACATGGTTTTATAGCCTGTGGGCATAGTTCCAAATTGCTCTCCAGAATGATTGAATCAGTATACAACTTCACTAGTAGTACATTAGTGCTTAAGTTTTTCCACATTCCCTCCAACATTTGTCTTTTTGTTCTGTCATATTAAGCAATCTAACATGTATGAGGTAGTAGTTCAGCGTTATTTTAATATGCATTTCTCTCATCAATAGTGATTTAGAGTATTTCTATAAGACTGTAGATAGCTTTGATCATTTTGTCTGAAAACTACCTGTTCATATCCTTTAACCATTTATCAATAACAAATGGTTCTTCTATAAATTTAACTTCATTTTCTATATGTTTGAAAAATGAAATTTTTTTTAGAGAAACTCATTGCAATTTTTTCTCACAGTAAAGATTACCAACTATGTATTTCCTTGCATTCTAGTTCCCCATGACTATCTTACTCTCTCTCCTTTTACCCTGTCCATTCTCTTGCCACTCCCACACTGCTCCTTTTTCTATCAGTTCCCCCTTTTTCTTATCCCATTCCTTTCCTGCTGTCCTTTATGGCAAGATAAATTTCTATACACAATTAAGTGTGTATATTATTCTCTCTTTGAGACAATTCTAATGAAAGTAATGTTTATGTTCTCCCCTTTCCACTTACCCCATTTTCCCTTCAACTGAAAAATCTCTTTCAGGACTCTTTCATGTCAGATAATGTATTCCATTCTACCTTTCCCTTTCCCTTTCTCCCTTTGCGTTCTTCTTCCTCATCCCTTAATTTTATTTTTCAGACAATCATACCATCACATTCAACTCACATCTCTGCTTTCTATGTATACTCCTTCTAAATGCCCTAATAATGATAAAGTTTTAAGGAGTTATAAATATCATTTTCCCATGTAGGAACATAAACAGTTTAACCTTATCAAATATCTTATAATTTCTCTTTCTTTTATCTTACCTTTATACTTCAATCTTTATTTTAAAGTCAAATTTTCTGTTCAGTTCAGGTATTTTCATTAGGAATGCTTGCATCTTCTATCTCATCGAATGCCCATTTTCCCCCTGAAGGGTTTATACTCAGTTTTGCTGAGTAGGTGACTCTTGACTTAGATCCTACCCGTTTTGCCCTGCAAAATATCATATTTCAAGTCATCTAATCATTTAATTTAGGAGGTGCTAAATTTTGTGTTATTGTGACTATGGCTCCACAATATTTGAATCATTTCCTTTTGGCTGCTTGCAGTATTTCTTCATTGATTGAGGAGGTCTAGAATTTGGCTATAATACCCCTGGGAATTTTCATTTTGGGATATCTTTCAGGACATGATTGGTAGGTTTCTTCAATTTCTATTTTACTCTCTAAAATATCAGGGCAGTTTTCCTTGATCATTTCTTCAAAGATGATATCTAGGCTCTTATTTTGATCATAATTTTTGGGTAGTCCAATATTCTTGATCTCTCCTGGATCTGTTTTCTAGGTCAGTTTTTTTTCCAGTGAGATAGTTCACATTTTCTTCTGTTTTATCATTCTTTTGATTTTGTTTGATCATTTCTTGATGTCTCATAAAGTCATTAGCTTCCACTTGCCCAGTGCTAACTTTTAAGAAATAATTTTCTTCAGTAAGCCTTTGTACCTCCTTTTCCATTTGGGCAGTTCTGCTTTTCAAGGCATTATTCTCTTCACTGGATTTTTGTGTCTGTTACTATTTGGCTTATTCTGGTTGTTTTTTTTTTTAAGATGTTACTTGCTTCAGTATTTTTTATGCCCCCTTTATGAAGTTTTTAACTGTTTTTTCATTATTTTCTTGCATCACTCTCATTTCTCTTCCCAGCTTTTCCTCTACCTCTCTTACTTAATTTTGAAAATCCTTTTAGAGTTCTTTCATAGCCAAAGACCAATTCATATTTTCTTTTTGAGGCTTTGAATGCAGGAATTTTGACTTCATTTCTTTCTGAGAAGTGTTTTGATTTTTCCTGTTACCATGCTAATTTTCTTTTAGTATGTAATCAGAATTTTTTCTATTGTTTGCTCATTTTTCCAACCTATTTCTTGACTTTTTAACTCTATGTTAAAGTGGGGCTTGACTCCCCAAGTAAAAGAGAGCCCTGTCCCAAGTTTCATTTTTTTTTGTTCAGCTGTTGCCAAAGGTAATTCTGGAGACCTGTAAATTGTTGGTTGTTATGATCTAAGGAGAGATATGTTTTCTATTCTCTTGTACTGTGCACTGATTTGCCAGCAACCACAAACACTCTTTTCAACTCTGGAACTGTTCTCATCGTCTTTCCTTTCTTCACCTTTCTTACAGACTTTGCATACTCAGATTCAGACTCATCCTATCTTCTAAAGTGATGTCTAGGGAGATGAGCCAAGATGGTAAAGATAGGGACTCACATGAACTCTCCCCAAAACCCCCCAAATACCCATAAAAATGACACTAAACAAATTCTAGAGCAGCAAAACCCACAAAAAGACAGGGTGAAACAAATTTCTGGTCGATAATCTAGAAGGATGACATGAAAGGCCTGTTGCACCAGGCTGGAAGAGGAACACAGTCCAGCATAAGCCAAGCCAGCACAGACTGGGCCAGTGAACCTGGAGCAAGCCTCATAGCACTAAATCACAAGCAGTTGTGACAGCTTCCAAACTTTTCAACCTACAAATGCCAAAGAAAACTTAGAAGGTCAGTAGGAAAAGTTCTGTCAAACCTGGGTGACAGAGGAGCATAGTCCAGCACTGACCCCAACACAACCCCAGCCCAAGCAAACTTGGGAGTAATTGAATCAGCAGCAGCTGGAGTAGTGGGGTGGGGGCAGTGGTAGAAGCTGCTTCTCAAACTCTCAACCCACAGAAAGTAAGGGGATTGAACAACTAGTTAGAAGGAGGGTATAAGGGTTTCTTTTCTGGCACTGAAGCAGGACTCTGCTGCTTTTTCCATACTTGGATCAGTCACAGTCCTGAGTTGCAGTTCTGAGGTGAGGAGGAGCACTGGCTTTGCAGAGGGTGTGGGGAGGAAACCCTGCTCACACTTCCAGAGTGCTTGTAGTCTCTCATAGACCAGAGGACAGGCTAGGAGAAGAGTAAACACCTCTCCCTGGATCATACCACCTTAGAAGAACTGAAAACTTACAGGTCCCTAGAAGTATCTCTGAAACAGCTGCACAAAATCCCTGAAGCTCGGGACAGTAGATTTTTCACTCTGCAAATAAAGCCCTACCTTAACAAAACTCAAAAACTTAAAAAAACTCAAATAATTGGATGGGAAATAAACAAACAGCAGAAAAAACAACTCAGCCTATAGAAACTTACTTTGGTAACCACGAAGATCAAACTATACAATCAGAAGAATACAACAAAATCAAAGTTCCTACATCCAAAACCTCTAAGAAACATACAAATTGGTCTCAGGCCAAGGAAGAGCTCAAAAATGATTTTAAAAATCAAGTAAGAGAAGTAGAGTAAAATTGGAAAAAGAAATGAGAGTGACACAAGAACATCATGGAAAACAAGTCAAGAGCTTTCTAAAGGAGACCAAAAAAATACTGAAGAAAATAATAACTTAGACTAAACCAAATGACAAAAGAGGTCCAAAAACCCAATCAGTAAAAGAATGCCTTCAAAAACAAAATGGGTCAAATGGAAAAGGAGGTCCAAAAACCCACTGAAAATAAACAAAATTAAAATGAAAAATTGATTTTCAAATACAAGACTCCAGAGAAGCATGAAAAAATAAATAGGAAAGAGAAATCATAACAGATTGATTAAAGTTGAACTGTTTACATTCCTACATTCCTACATGGAAAGAAGATATTTGTGACTCGTGAGAGCTTTCTCAGTATTAGGGTAGTTGGAGTGAAAATACATATATATATATATATATATATATATATATATATATATATATAGAGAGAGAGAGAGAGAGAGAGAGAGAGAGAGAGAGAGCGAGGACATAGGGTGAATTGAATATGAAGAAAGGTTAGCTAAAAAATAAAATTAAGAGGTGAAAGAGGAATGTACTGGGAGAAGGAGAAAGGGAAAGGTAGAATGGGATAAATTATCTCACATAAAAGAGGCAAAATAAAGCTTATATGAAAAAAACTTATGAAAGGCAAGGGGTGGGTGAAAGGGAATGAGTGAACCTTACTTTCATCAGATTTGATTTAAGGAGGGAATAACATACACACTCATTTGAGTATGGAGATCTACCTTATCCAACAGGAAGGTAGGGGCTAAGAGGGTAAGGAGAGTGATAGAATGGAGGGCGGAATGGGGGAGGGAGTAATCAGAAGCAAACACTTTTGAAGAGGGACAGGGAAAAAAGGAGAAAATAGAATGGGAGATGGGATAGGACAGAGAGAAATATAGTTAGTCTTCACAACCTGACTATTATGGGAGTATTTTGTGTGACAATACATGTATAAACTATATTGAATTTCTTACCTTCTCATTGAGAGTAGGTGAGGAGGGAGGAAAGGAGGAAGAAAGTATGAAACTCAAAGTTTTAAAAATGAATGTTTAAAATGTTTTTTTACATGAAACTAGGAAATAAGATACACAGGCAATGGGGTGTAGAAATTTAACTCACCCTACAGAAAAATAGAAGCGGAAGGGGATAAGATTATGGGGGGGGATAGAAAGGAGGGCAGATTTTGGGGAAGGGTAATCAGAATGTATGCAGTCATCGGGTGGGGGAGGGGAGAGATGGGGAGAAAATTTGGAACTCAAAATCTTGTTGAGGTGAATGTTGCAAACTAAAAATCAACTTATTAAAGTGATATCTAATTAATCTGATAACTTTATGTTAATATGTTCAAAGAAATAGCCTAGAAGAGCTACTTAGAGCCATCACCTCCCTAGTTCCCAGACTATACATTTCTATACATCAGTCCATAATATTTCAGGAGTTAATAAATAATGATGACTTTGACTTTCTATGGTATTATTGCTTATTACAGTAACTGGAACATTGTAAGCACTTAATAAATGTTTATTGACTGACTGACAAGCTTTTGAAGACTCAGGGCCATTATCACACCAAAATGAGGCATTAAGCTTCAGTGAAGCACGATAGGGTATTAATTTGCATAAGTGAAGCATTTCAGTACTCAGAAAGACCTGTGATCTCATCAATGAGGTTATTTCTTCAACTGATATAGATTGTGAGTGTTCTCTGTTTCCTTAAGTTACAAGGTTCTTGTCCCTGCTTCCCCACAAATCTTCCATGGAAGTAATATATAAATAACTGGAGGGCTAAAATGTTTAAGAAAATAATTTTTAAAAGCAATTAACTAATAAAGGCAAGATTGGTGTAAGGAAATAAGTGATGTACATGTGTGCATATATGTATATATACTATGTATATATGCATGTACATATGTAATACATATTATATATGTATATATTATTCATAAGTATACATACATATACATATATATTTCACATAAAAGAGGCAAGTAAAAGCTTTTATAGCGGAAGATAAGAGAGTTGTGTATAAGAGCGAGAGAGTTTTACTTCAACATTTTAAAAATTCGTATCATTGGGTGCTTCCTTTAACTGATACAGACTGTGATCTCCTCTATGCCTAAGTAACTACCAATGAGAAACTGATCAAAAATGTCAATCTTGTTGCTAGCTCTTCAGTAGTTATACTCCTGTCTTCATTTAACTTACCTGATTTTTGACAGAGACATATGCAAGGATTTCAGGTGTCTCAGTTTGTACTCTTTCTTTCTTAAAAGTTACAGGATTACCCAAATCATGAGGTAGATGAAAGGTATTTAAAGTATCATTGCCAAAGTAGTAAACTGCCTGGAGAGAAAAAGTGGTTGGCTCAGTTAACACTATGGATAAGGAAAGCAACATAGTCAGAATATTGGCCATAAATTGCCTTGCTCTGAGATGGCAGTGACAGCATGTGGCAGGAAGTATTCAATGGTATATCTTAAAATGTGGAAGGGTTATTAGTTTTTAAAGATTTAATCAGATTGATTGACTTAGTACTTGTAGATGCACTGGATCAATCATAGAATGAGATCCGTACCATGTAAGTTTCTGAGTTAAGAAGGAATACCTTTGTATGAAAGAAAAAGAATGAAAGAAAAAAAGAAGAAAAAGGAAGGAAAGAAGGAAGGAAGGAAGCAAGGAGGGAGAATTTATTAAATTGTTTACTATGTGCCACCTACTGTGTTAATCACAGGAGATAAAAATTGCAAAAGAAAGATAGTCCCTGCTCTTTAGAGGTTTATATTCTTACAGAGAAAGATAAAATATACAGAGAAGTGCTGGCTAGCAGTAGATAATTAATTTAGCTTGGGATGTTACAGGTATCATCATTATAGCTGGTGGAGGAAGAGATGATACAATGACATCATAACTTCAGTGTCAGTAGCAGAATTGACCTGATTATGGTTCCAGAATATGACAGCTGTAATTGGAAGGTGCATGTAGAGTATGCTCCTGGCCTCAAGGCAGCTGATAAGAAGATGACTAAGGAGCAGAGTGCAACAGGGCTAGAATGGCCTTGATTTAGAAGACTACTTTCTTGCCAATCAGGACAACAAAGACTCCAGTATGGCCACTCTGGACCTACTTCCAGCATATGTTCTTTTCAATAAAGGGCAAAGCCTCTGGAAAGATGAGAGCTAGAGAGGAAGTATCATTTCTAGGTTTCTTAAAGAAAAATTTGTCTCCCATGATCAAATCTCTGTGTCTCTTACCAGGTGTACTAGCATGAAGGAAGCATCTGGAAAGTGTGTGTATGTGTGTGTGTGTGTGTGTGTGTGTGTGTGTGTGTGTGTGTGTGCATGCCTGTGATCCTTTCTTAAGCCTTCTATATCTTCTGGTACCACTTGGTACCTTCAAATTTGGTAGGAGGTTACTATTCTGGTAGAGTCTGGTTCTATGATACTCTGCCCTTTCGTAATGTCTTTCTTTTCTTTTCTTTCCTTTCCTTTTTTTTTTGAGGCAATTGAGGTTAAATGACTTTCCCAGGGTCACACAGTTTCATAGCATTTCATATTCAGGCTTGATGTAAGGAAAATTTCCTAATATTTAGAGCTGTAGAAAAAAAAGGAATGGGCATTCTCAGGAGATAGTAAATTCTTGTTCACTGGAGGTTCTCAAGCAGAGTCTGGATGACCCCTCTTGGAGATTCTTGCTGTTGCTTGGACTGCAGTTCTTTCCAACTCAGGTTCTATGACCCTAAGACCCCACATAGCACTTAACTTCAGAACTTTCTAATTTACTTCATAGGGAAAAAGAATAAATATTTACATATTACCTGCTATGAGCCATGCACTTTACAATTATTTCATTTGATCTTTGCAATAATCCTACAAGGTAGGTACCATTGTTATCCCCATTTACAGTTAAGAAAACTGAAGTGAACAGATGGTAAATGACTTTTCCAAGGTCACCCACATAGTAAAGAGTCTAAGGTTGGAGGTAAACTCAGGTCTTCCTGACTCCAGGCCCAGTGCTTTATATACTACATCATCTATACCTTGGTATACGTATACAGTGATTTTAATCATCAGTTAGATGATAAACTCCTTTAGGAAGCAAACCCTCTCACTTAAGTTTTTGTTTTTGATCTCCCTTAGCAGCTCTCAGGGTGCTTAACATACAACATTACCTTTTCATAACCTTCCCCCCACCCCATGTTTCAATGCAGAGAAAGAGAGAGAGAGAGAGAGAGAGAGAGAATCAGGAAGAGAGCTTTGGGGGAGGGAGGGAATTGGAACCAGAGTCCTAAGAGGTCAGAGGAAGCTTCAGGTTTCATGGGATGAAATGGTTCTGGCTATTGTTGGGAAAAAATAAAAACTCTTTTAAAAATATTTCATTAGACTTGAAATGAGTACATTTTCATTTGCCACAAACCCAGGATAAATATTCTACCCAGTGTGAATCTAGTATTCATTAAGAAATTCCTGGCCTTGGTGATTCTCTTTGATGTCAATAAAGCTCTTTCCAGGAATAAAAAAAGGAAACAGAGATAGGCCAGGCCCTGAGAGGAGTTGAGGCAGGCAATGGAGCATTAACAGAGCAAGAGGAAAAAACAGGGGCAGGATGACCTCCTCTTTCATCAGGGTGGCTTTCCTAACATTAGAAAATGTCCCCCAAGGGGGTTAGAAGCCCTCCCTATTCCTGTTCTGTTACCACAATCCCCTTTTGAGCTCTCTGTTTGTGGAGATGAATGTTAACCTGTGAGAAACATCAATAGGGCTAATTGAAAAAAAGACCCAAATACAGAACAGATGCACAATTATGCTTTGTGATAGGAGCATTACGGACTCAGAAATCGTCTCACCCCCACCTCCCCCTGCCCCCTGGGCATATGATTTCACATTCTCAGGTGGTGTGCACCTGTGACTTGGTGATGGTTTGCTTAGGGCCTCATCTGCACTGGTTTGTAAATGGCAAATCCTTCCTTACTACTGCCTTTCTCTGTGCTTGCTTTTAGAGGAATATCACCACACACCTAGGTAAACAAGGAAGCATGTTGCCATAAAAGACCTTTAGCAAATCTTGAGCTAGCCAACATCCATGCCGATTTTATTACAGCTAGTATATTAATCCAACAAGCAGATGCAAATGGGACTTGGAAAGACACAGAGCAGTGGAAAACCTTGTGCTACGTGGCATTAACATTATACACACATCTGCTGCAGATAATGTTTTCTGAGACCACATAGAATCTGGGGGGAAAGCTTTCCTTTTCTTTTTCTACCTATGGTTGGGATAGTTGAGAGGCAGAAGCTTGTATAAGTTGGTAAGCAGCCTGCCTTAAAATCTTCCCAGCTGAGTGACAAGATGCCTTCTCATTTTGACAGGCATGCTTTTCTCTCCAAGAGCTCCCCTTTCCAGTATCAACCCTGCCATCCTAACCAGCACACACTGGGAGCCTCAAATCTCTTTTACAGCTTATTAAGGAACTTGCCAGGCAGAGGGTGTACCTCCCACAACAGGCATCGGGTGGCTACAAAGGGTGGGAACATTACAGATGGAAAAAAATGAACTCAAGGACAAAGGAACTGAAAGCCAGAAACCAAACTGGCAGACAATATTTTCTGGTTAATAAATTTAGGTAGAACATGACAGTCAAAATGTAACATTTGTAAACATAAGCACAGTTCAGAAGAAATCAAGCTTCAAATGTCAGAGAGATAGGGACAGACAGACAGTGACAGAGAGAGAGAGAGAGAGAGAGAGAGAGAGAGAGAGAGAGAGATATGAGACTGAGCTGCCTTTGTATAATGGTATAACCAAAGTTGCCCAATCACAGAATCTGTGGAGTTAGAGGTAACTTTAATGGTCATTTAGTTTAATCTATACATGAAAGGAATCCTCACCATAACATGCCTGTCAATTGTTCATTCAGACCTCCAGGGAAGAGGAACCTTCCATCTCCCCAGGCATCCCATTCTACTTCGGGGCAACTCTAATTGTTAGTGAATATTTTATCAATCGTTGTTTGCCTCTGCCCCCACCATCAAGGCTAAATTGAATCTCTACTCACTGATCTGGGTTTTGCCTTCCAGGACCAAATAGAACAAATCTGCTCTTTTTTCTACAAAATAATCTTTCAAATATTTTGATACTTTAATGCCCTACCTGAATCTACTCTTTTCAGGTTAAACATTCTTAGTTCTTTCAGCCAATTTACATGTGATATGAACTCAAGATTCATCACCACTTTGTTGCTCTTGTCTAGATTCACTACAGTTTATTAATTCCCTGTCTAAAATACTATGTCCAGAACAGAACACAGTATTCCATATGAGTCTGGCCAAGTTAGAAGACAGCAAAATAACTACCTCATTGTTCTAGGAAGCTACATTTCTCCTAATGCAACTCAACAGCCATTCCCATTTTTGATCTGTTCAATGTAATAATAACTTATTGATAGACTGTGGTAACTTAAAACCAAAGATTATTTTCTAATAAACAATAAACTACTTCCTAGTCATGGTGTGTCTTTCTTTTTCTTTTTGAGATGATCATTGGAACTCAAGTATAAGACTTTACGTTTATGTTTGCCAAATTTCATCTGGCTAAATTTAGCCTATTTTTCAAGGCAAACAAGCTCTTTTTAGATCCAGCATGTTAGGTAGGCTCCCAGTTGTGTATCACCTGAAAATGTGAGAAGTATAAATGCTTTTGTTAATTTTAAAAAATAGTAGGGTCAGTTATAGACCCTGGTTAGTCTACTAGAAGTCTTCTAAACTTGTATGTGTTATACATGAGGCTACCAGAACAACTCTCCCAGGTTCAAGATATTCTGTGGGTTCATATTCACTTAAAACTCTACCTCAAGAGCCCCCACTAATGACTTTTTTTTCAAATCAGCCAAAGGATATATTTAGTTCACATCAAAGGAATTTAATGAGGTAGCAGTATAATAAATATCACAATAAAATAACCCCAATCACTGAAACTAAAGGCATATTCCATAACATATAAAAATACTGTCAATGGGAAAAGAAAGCATAGAGATGACACATGAGTATCAGGATCTATGTGTAGAAGTACAATGTATGCTTCTAATGTTGCAGAACCACTAGTTTTGTTGTTGTTGTTTTTTGGGGGGAGGGTTGGTTATGGTATTTTTCTCTGTTGTTAGCTGCTAACCTCCTGGTGATTTGGGTACACATAGTCTCAACTGAATGTACTGTGGTGGCCAAAGAGCACACAGTCTCTATAGAGTATTCCTTTTTGCAACCAATTTCTGGACTCCTCTCTTCAGGACTACCAAGGCCATCTCTGCTCTAGTTTGCTGTGGTATAAAGCCTACAACCTAACCCTGATAAGTTTAGGTTGACAGATCTTTAGTCATAACCACTATATCCATCAAACTAAATCCAGACAGAGTGCTCTCAGGTTAAAAGAAAATCTTTGTTGGCTAACATGACAAAACAGAAAGATGATAAATGTTGGAGAAGATGTGGGAGAGTTGGTACACTAATTCATTTATTGGTGGAGCTGTGAGCTGATCCAACTCTAGCTGATTCTGGAGAGCAATTTGGAGCTATGCTCTAAGGGCTACAAAAATGGGCGTACCCTTTGACCCAACAATATTGCTTCTAGGACTGTATCAAAAAGAGCTAATCATAAAAATGGGAAAAGGTTGAACTTGTACAAAAATACTTATAGAAGCTCTCTTTGTGGTGACCAAGAATTGGAAATTGAGGAGATGACCATCAATTGGGGAATGGCTGAATAAGTTGTGATATGTGGTTGTAATGGAATACTATTGTGTTATAAGAAATGATGAACTGGAGGACTTCAGAGAGGCCTGGAAGGACTTATATGAAATGATGCTGAGTGAAATGAGCAGAACCAGGAGCATATTATACACCATAACAGCCACAGTGTACAAGGACTGTTTCTGATAGACAGCGCTTCACAGCAATGCAATAACCTAAAATATTCCCAAAGGACTTGATGCAAAATAACATCCACATCCAAAGAAAGAACTATGGAACTGGAATGCAGAATGAAGCAGACTATTTTCTCTTGTGTTATGTTTGAGTTTCATTAGGTTTTTCTTATAGTTTCTCCCATTCATTTTAATTCTGTTATGCAACATGACTAATGTGAAAATGGGTTTAATATTAATGTATGTGTAGAACCCACATAAGAATGCATGCTGTCTAGGTGAGGGAGTATGAGAAAATTGAAGACTCATTGAAGTGATTGCAGAAAACTGAAAACAAATAAATTAATTTTAAAAAATTAAAATTAAAAATGGGGGGGTGGAGCCAAGATGGCAGAGTAGAAAGACAGACTTACTCTAGCCCTCCCCTCAAAGTCCATAAAATACTTGTAAAATATGACTTGTAAAAACTTTGTAAAACAATTCTGGAGAAGTAGAAGCCACAAAACAACAGAGTGAAAGATATTTCCAGCCCAAGATAGCCTGGAAGGCCAACAGGAAGGGTCTATCACACCAGACTCAGAGTAGAGCACCACCCAGCCTTGGAAGCATGGCACTGGGAGGGACAGGATTGGAACAGGTTTCAGGGCATGGAATCCTGGGCAGCAGCTGCAGTTTCCAGATTCTTTAACACACAAATGCCACAGACAGCTTCAAAGGGCAGTAAGAAAGCTCTTTCACTTTCATGATAAGGGAACATGGGATGGCCCAGGCCCCAGGGTAGCAGCAATTGATTGCTGAGGCAGAAGTATCCATTTTAGGAACCCTAATCCTAAAGACCCTGGGGGGATCAAGTAACAGATCTTGATCTCAGCCCTGAGTGGCAATCCTGGGGTGAGGAGGAGCACTGGCCTGATAGAGCCAATGGAGACTCTGGAGAGGTAATTCTACTTGCAGATCCTGGGCAGAAAAGCTTGTGTTTGCTCCCAGACCAGAGCACAGACCACGAGAGGAGTAAACTCCTCTCCTGTGATTGTGCCACCTTGGAGGAACTGAGAACTTACAGGTCCCTAGAGTATACCCTCCATTTGACAAAGGACTCAAAAAAATAAAAAAGTCTTTGTTTCTTCTCAAGACTGGGTTGGTTGGATTTGATATCCCCAATGTCCCATTCTGTTTTGTCATGCAGATGAATCTGAGTCAGAATAAAAAGTTAAGAATGAAAGGTTATTGTTTTCAACCCACCTTGATGACATCCCTGCCTTTATTATACATATCTATCAGGTCAAAGCTTGATTTCTCTGGCCAGGGAAAAAATTCACTTCTCAGATATCAGCCATTAATTACTATTCTTTAAATGGGGTCATCCAGCCAGTTCCAAATCCATCTAATTATACTATTGCCTAGTCTACTCATCTACATTCACCACCCCCACCTCCAACAAAATGGCAACTCAAAAGTATCAACAAGGTCCAAAGCAAAGTCTTCTGACCAGAGTCAGTTTTCTACCTATTTTACCTCAGAAGAAGCCTTGTTCTATATCCCATGAGTAGCTAGTTGCAGACATATAATTAGAACTTGGTTTTCTGCTTGAATAAGAATGTAAGCTTCTTGAAGATAATTGTATTGTATCCAAAGCGCCTAGTACTGTGCCTAACATATGGCAAGTTCTTAAGGAATACTCATTGGTTGACTATACTGTTCATTCCACTATCCTGTGCTGCCTATGTTATCACTCTATTCATCCTTGCATTGATAAAGTAGGAGATGAAGAATATACAAAAACATTGAACGTCTAAAATAGGGAGGCAGAACACAGGCAAAAAGAAAAAATGTGGAGAAAGAGAACTGAAACAAACAAAAAGTAGCTAACTTTTGGATTTCATACTTGTAGGAAGGAGGTCTTGGTTACCTTAGATTGGAGACATACGGAAGTTGGAAGCTTTGGGCACTCTATTTGCTTTGGCAATTGGGAACAATTTTAGGACCAACAATGTAGGAAAAGCATTTGTGGTCTGTTTACTTGTTTTGATATGGCTAATTCTGTATAATGAACCTTTATTCTCAAGAAATTTGTTGATTGAAGTATTATTGTATAACTGCACATGAGAGTTCCTCAATGAAAGTTGCTTGGCAGTAACATTCTAGGGCAGCTATGTGGCACAGAGGATGGAGTACTGGGCCTGGAGTCAGAAGGACTCATCTTGAATTCAAATCTATCCTCAAAAACTCACTAGCTGTATGATCCTGGGCAAGTCACTAAATCCTGTTTGCCTCAGTTTCCTCATCTATAAAATAAGCTAAAGAAGGAAATGGAAAGCTACTCTAGTATCTTTGCCAAGAAAATCCCAAATGGACCCAGAAATATCACTACTAGGACTGTATCCCCAAGAGACTATGAAAATGGGAAAGGGACCCACATGTACAAAAATATTTATAGCGGCACTCTTTGTGGTAGCCAAGAACTGGAAATCAAGGAGATGCCCATCAATTGGGGAATGGCTTAATAAATTATGGTATATGAATGTAATGGAGTACTATT
>JAQQSK010007232.1:0-14071 GCA_028658325.1 Potorous gilbertii
GTTTTCTTCCTCATCAGAGAGGAAGGTTAGAATCATTTGGTCACCAAGAAAATAACCTTCTATTGTCTTATTTTTTTTCCCTTTTCTGGGCATTTTCCCACGCAGTTACTTGACTTCTGTGCGTCCTCTCCCTCTCACCCCCCCCCCGCCTAGGTCCACCCAGCTAGTGCTTGTGTTCTGAGTTTCAAATGCTGCTCCCCAGCCTCAGGACTTTCGGCAGCCGGCTGACTTCTATTCAGGGTAAGATTAAATCAGGTTCTCTGGTGGTGGCAGGGCTGCCTCCCAGGCTCACTTCCCTCAGGGTGTTTATGCAGAGACCTTCTGTAATGGACCTGCTGCCAAGTTCCTTCCTGCTCCGGGAGCCTCTGGCCACCCGATACCTCTGCTGCTGCCTCCCGAGGGGGCCCGAGTTATGGAGTCATCCCGCTCCCCTCTCAGCCCGTCCAGACGTCTCTCTCACTGACCTGTGCGTCTGTGGGTTGAGGGACCTTCGCGGCCACTGGACATTCCATCCCTGAAGCCTGCTCGGATCTGCTTGCTCCTCTCAGTTCCGCGCGGCCAGGGCAGGGCAGGTCTCTGCTCCCACCCGGTGTGCGATGGACCTTTTGGGTCGGTTTTTCAGGGCTGTCTGGAATGGAAATCTCCTTCACTTTGTTGCTACGCGGCTTCCACTGTTCCAGAATTTGTTGGGAGTTCTTTTTAGAGGAAATCCATGGGCTGTGGGTTCGGAGCTAGCATATGTGAGTCTTTCTACTCCACCATCTTTCATAACATATCTCATATATCATATATCAACTTCCTGTAACAAAAAGGAAAGTGAATGTGGTTTGATTTACACAGTAAAGCTTGATTTATGAAGTTGCCTGTTTCCAATTGAAGGGATAAGATAATATCTTGAGTACGTTTTAAATTATTTTAAGTAATCAATTGGTAAAGCAATTATAATGAAATCCTGAGGGACATTACGGCGTATAAGAATACCTTTTGAAAAACTTCTGGTGAAATAGGTATCAAATTGACTTTGACAATAATAAGTGATAGGTTAAAAACATCCACCAGTATTCCAAGTAACCTTTTGCTACTTATGTAACCTCCTGCTTTTGGGACCATTGTCTGTGACTATCACTTGAAAAGTGACGACCTATGAGGGGAGATGAAATTTCCTTTTTAGAAGTACACTAAATCACTGAAGGTATAGCTCCAGGTTCTATTCAAGTCTCTCTCTCCTTCAATTATTCCTTGTATGGCATCGAGGGCAACTCCAAATATCAATTCACTCTATGTTATCTCCCCTTTGCCTTATCAGCGAGAAAATATTTTTTCTGCCTTGAATACAAAGGTGAGCTAAGCATAAAATTTTAGTATTTTAATGTTTTTCATTGTCAGAGACAGGAAAAGACTTTTTTTTTAAATAATTGCTTTTTTAGATGATGTCTGGCTGCATGGCACTGATCTCAGGAATCACTGAGATCCTATATATTATTATTGATCAATGTCCCTTGGCAAAATCTGTTTGAAAGGTCTTATTGCAGACAACTTCTTTGACAGTTGTCATGGCTAACAACTTTTTTCTGATGACTTTCCTATGATGATTTATTCTATTAGAATTTTAGTGAATTCCCTCGTGGCCCCTGACTTGTCCCGTTCACGGCCACATTGGCCATAGTGATTTTTTTTTTTAACACAGCTGCTTAGACCAAATATTTTTGATACGTCCTGCAACCATAAGATTCCAAAGCACAGTGTTACCTGCTTATTCAGAAGGAAGAATCTTCTGTGACTTGTTCTGTTATCTGTACCTAGAGCTTGACTTTATGGATTTCTCAGTCCCCGTGAGGCCATATCCCTGAAACACTAGAGAAGTTTAATGAGTTTCGTGTGATCATGTCACGGAAATTGCCCAGTCAATTATAAGTGACAATACTCTCTGTTTTACTGAAATATTGTGTTCTAGGCTTATGTTTTTGGGTGATATATCATGATTGGATCAGGCCCAAAGATATTGCAAAGGCTTGTGAAAGAAGTCTGTCGCGATGGTTGGGGCCAAGATAGCATGGGGAAAGCTCCCTGAGCTCTTCAGATAGCTCTAAAAAGGGAATCTGAGCAAATTTTAGTGTGATAGAATCCACTGGGCAACAGAATGGGGCAGATTGACAGAAGTTCAGTCGGAAGGATCTATAAAACTAGGATGGGGAAGTGTAAGCTGGTGGGCTGCAACAGCGTAGACTCACCTATAGCAGAGAGGTAACAGCCCTGAGTGGAGTGAATAAGTAGTAGTGTGGATTCCCAAACCTCTCAGTGCAGGACTGCAGTATGATAGAACTAGGTGAGGGAGAAGTGCAGGGCCCATGGTGGCTGCAGTAGGTTCTCCTGAGGCTATCAGCCCACAAACTAAATGTTGGAAAGTCACCTATTGAACTTTCGGGAGCCAAGATGGCAGACTAAACTGGTTATTGAAAACGGAAGACAAAATAAGGCAGACAACCAAAGACTTACCAGGATCACAGCTGTTTACCATTCTCAGGATGAATTTTAACTCAAGTCTTTTTATCAATCTCTCCTCTTTGTCAACTAGCTGTCTCTGAAAATGATTAGGCAGCTCTTCCAATCTGGTCTGTAGTGTTTCCGCTGTTTTTTTTTTCCAACAAATGAGTACTTATCTAAGAAATTTTGGGAGTGTTATCAAGTTCACTTTTCCCAAGTTATGGATTATGTAGATTTATAATGAATTTTATAATTTTAAGTAGCTGTGAATGATCTTGATGATTTTGACCTTCTGCAAAATGGAGAATCATTCTTATGTACTTTCACTTTCCTTGAAATTGCATTGTTGATTAAATTACAAGAACTAAGATTCTGTTAACTACCACCTTCAAATCCAAGCTGTGTAAACAGATGCAGACAATGGAGGTGAATATCTATTCAACAAGACAATGAATTCTAGATTATAATGGTGACTTTATACCTGATCATTACTTCCTCAAAGATGACAGGCTACTGTAAAATCAGCTTGTTCAAAAAAAATTTAAAAAATTAAATCAGCTAGTTCTCATGAGACCAGGGATTCCTCTCCTGGCAAAATGATGATGATTATGATGATGATGATGATGATGATGAGAAGGAGGAGGAGCAGAGGAAGGGGGAGAGGGAGAGGAGGAAGAGGAAGAGGAGAAAACATTACAAAAATTATTTTTGTTGAATAAACTTACAATGGACTTAATATTTCATAAATATGCTTCTTTTACCGATAAACTTTTGTCAATTTTACTAACTTAAAAGTATTTTGAAAGTACTAATTTCTCAAATATGTCTATCTTTGTTTTGTTTTGTAAGCTTTGTTTTGTAAGGTCTTTTCAAGTACATGTTATTTTTTTATTCCAGATAATTTTGGTTGCGGAATATTGTTTTGGCACAGATAAATATGAGAGTGGTGAATAGGGTACCATCTTGGTACTGTTAGTCACTGGGTAGAGATGACTTTGCATCTCTGTGCTGCAATTTATCTCATGACTAATTTTGGCCTTTCTGGGCCTGAATGACATTTTCTGTGGATATGGTATTCCTTTCGAATACTCTTCATAGTCCCAGGTAAATCTTACATTCTGTTATTGCATCATTCCTAGGATTCCCAGTACAAAATTCCCCAACAATGACACATCAACAAAATGATTTTGAGGAAACCGACTACAAGAATTGCTTGCTGGCATAATATCTCCTTCAGTTACAATTAGTGGTCCTCTACTTTGCTTAAGTTCCAACATTTTAAATGATAAGTTGGGTATCTTTTCAAGATAGAGCATCCTCCTTCACGAACTCTCATTTTAAATTGCCATTTGATCATGTATTATCTTCTTGTTTTAATCCAAAGTAGATCTCTCAGAATCATTGACTATATAATGGATTTTGAGGAGATGAAGGAATTATCTATGAATAATATGAGTAGGCTGTACAAACAGCACCAAACTTTATACTACCAGGGAGTCATCGAGATCCCAGTTTTGCAAGTGACTAGAAGGAAATTACAGTAGTTTTGGGAGACAATTCTCCTTAGTCAACTTTAGAAAAGACTAACAAGTCTTAAATGTATCCTTAATTCTAATACACCTGATACTGCTCAAGGTTCAATACATTTTCATCTAGTATATACTGCAATTTATACCTCAATAATTGCTCACAACTATTAAATATGGATAACCAGGGAAAAAGGAAACATTCTACATAAGATTTCAAAAACTACCATATACTGACAGTTTATCCAGGATATAACAAGTTCTAATTGCTTTAGGCACTGAAAATGAATTTGGAGGAACCTCCAATTGTATATGCCCTAGAAATGGTAGAGATTGTAAATTAATACTATGTGACCAAACCAGGGAGAATTTTCATGTTAGACTCCACAATTTTATTGGCATATGTCAGTGATAGATAGGCATATTAAGTTCAGTATTAGAATGTTTAATTCATAGACTCATTAAAGTCAAATTGTTTATTCGTTAAAGGTGAACATTTCTTTTCAGTACTCTTATGAATGTCATTATTATTTACTTGAAAGAAAGCCCTGGGCTGAGTTGAGTATGATGGGGCGATTAAAAGAAAGTGGGCAAGAAGAGATTACAAAGGACTAATTATCTCATATGAACTAGGAAAAAAAGAAAAAATATAGAAGGAGCTAGTGAGGGGAAGGCAGATTGTGCTGAAACCTTGCTCCCACTTGGAATGGGCTAAAAAAGAATCACTTATTTATCTAGAAACATATAAAAGATTTCTAAATTTAAAAAGGAATAAGAGGGAACGGGGATAGGGCGGGGAGATGAGAAGGGAGGAAATCTTGGAGGGTTGGGGAGGATAAAGGAGAAGAAAACAAGGTATCCCGTACAAGTAAAGCTGAGGTTTGAGGAAGGATAGGTTAGATAGGGTCAGATGGATAGTGAGGAAAAATAGGTAGTAGAAAAATACGCAATAAATGATTTCTTAGACTATTAAGGGATAAAGTTTACCTGAAAATATACCACCCAAAACAAACTCCACAGGAACTAAACGAACATAAAAACAATACACTTTTTATACAAACAAATTCACATCTATATAATTGAAATAATATTTATTCTTCCTGCTTAGGTAAAGTCAACCTAGAAAAATGACAATTTTACCTAACCTATTTATTCAATAAAATATTCAATATTCAATTCAATATTCATCCCCATTAATTGACTAATAAATCACCATACTGAGTTAGAAAACAGATAATGCCAATGTTCTTTTGGAATACAAAAGTAAGTTCAAAGATAGCAAGGGAAAAAAGGATTTAACGAAAGTCAATTCAGCAGTATCAGACCTTAAACAATAAGATGAGAGTAGATTGAAGTGTAACATGATAATTTATATTATTTTAAATTAAAATATTATGGCATATGTAAAGTCATGGTAGTCAATAATAGAAGAAAAGTGTGTGTGTGCTGCAGAGGGAGGGAGGGGACTCTCATAGACAATCTATCTGATAGAATGTGATTGGATTGGAATATTGTTGTAGTGTACAAAATGATGTCCTGAAATACGAAAATATTTGGACTTCTGAAGGAAAATGCTATCCACACTCAGAGAAAGAGATCGCAAGTAGAAATATGTATAGTATGATATTGCGTATGTGTATGAGTTTTATTGTATATATGTATGTATGTATACTCATACATGTTCAACTGCAGCCTTATTCAGGGCAGGAGGTGGGGTGGTAGTGGGGAGGGGAAAAATAAAGTAAAAAGCGAACAGTATAAAACTAAAGAACACCTACAAGGAAGCAAAGAAAACTGTGCAGCTTTGAAAAGAATGGGAGACAGATAGATAGATAGATAGATAGATAGGTTTTATATTCAATCCTCTTACCATCTACTGCCTACATGACATGTTCTTTTTTCTTTTCTCATTTTGTATATAAGTTTAAGATGATTTATTTTTTAAAAAGCGACTTGCCATGAAAATTGGTTGCAAACTCCATCGTGTTAGCAGAAACAATGGGTTCATGCCATCATGAAAATTAAAGTGAAATATCGCTTGAAATTCCCGTCATCAAATCCCAAATTTTATAGATGATTGAGAGTCAACGAGAATAAACTTATTTCTCAGAATATTACAGATCACAAACGATAGAGTTTTATTGAAACTCAGGTACACTACTTGTACAGAATGGTTGAGAAATCTGATTTACTTTCCAACTTTAGAAAACGGAATCTACCCTAAGATTATTGGAACCCCTGTATCACCAAGCATTCTTTTCATTTTAGCATAGAAATGAAAAAAAATGTCTGGGACTGAAATTAGAGGAAAAGATTATTTTTCTTAAAAAATTTGAACGATAATAATAAAAGAAAGGTAATCGTCTTGTCCTCCTTCACAGAAAAGACCAGGAAAATGGCTGGAAGTAATAGAGGAGAAATTCAGATTGTAATAAGGATAAACATTTTAACAATAAGAAATATTCAAAAATAGATTAGCTCTCTGTTGAACAGTGGGGCCCTCATATACATATTATCTTTTTTTTTATAAAATGTAAATTGACTATTGGGAATGAATATTTTTTAATAAATATTACCAGTGTGGGACCAATACTTAGAAAAGTATCTTGAACTAGCATTTTCTAAATATTTGTTAATTGATTTTCCAAGCAAAGACTTATAAGAAAGTTATACTTTAACTATTTTGGTACACCATGAAATAGATTATTTTAGAGCAATATTTTGTATTAATTCTTTAATAGGTCCTTTTAGTTAAATGCTCCTCTAATTGAGGATTTATTGGAGGTTGATTACTAAAAACTACTAAAAGCAAATAAAAAAGTCTCTGTATATTAAGAGAAAGGTTTCTCTACAAAATACAAGAGAACAATTATGCAGAAATTGAAAGAAATCTATCATATATTTACTTACTTGAATAATACAATATTTTTGTCATTAAAAAGAAGGTTTACAGGCTTTTTTAAAGAGTCTCCTCAAGGCACCTTTCACCTCTTTGTTCCTCAAGCTATAGATCAAAGGGTTGATCATGGGGATGACTAGAGTGTAAAACACAGAGGCTATTTTGTCTGTGTCAAAGGAATGGCTAGTTTGGGGCTGTAAATAGATGAAGAGAAGTGCCCCATAGAATATAACCACCCCTATGAGGTGAGAGCCAAATGTGGAGAAGGCTTTGTGCCTGCCCTCAGAAGAGTTCATCCTGAGGATTGTCACTAGAATGAACATGTAGGAGATAAGAATAATGGAAAGGGAAGAAACAAAATTAAGTACAGCAAAGATGATAATAATTACTTCAATCTCATTTGTTTCTGAGCATGTAATGGACAATAGGGGAGCACAGTCACAGTAAAAATGTCTTATTACATTTGATTTGCAGTAAGATAATTTAAAAAGCTTTATCCCGACAAGTAGGGAAACCATGGTGCTATAGAAGTATGACATAGCCACCAAGAGCCAACATATTCTGTCTGACACAATGACCGTATAGTAGAGGGGCTTACAGACAGCCACATACCGGTCGTAGGCCATGGCTGACAGAATAAAAAGTTCACTGGCAATAAACATTATATAGAAAACTAGTTGCATTGCACATCCAATGTAAGAAATTACATTTTTCTCCTCCATGAATCCAACTAGCATTTTTGGCCCAATAGCTGTGGAATAGCCAAGATCAACAAACGCCAGATGCCTCAGAAAAAAGTACATAGGAGTTTTGAGGTGGAAATCAACACTGGTTAGGATGATCAGACCCATGTTCCCAGAAACTATGGCCATGTAGTTGAGGAAAAATAGAAGAAAAAGGGGGCGTTGCAGGTCAGGAAGATTTGTGAGGCCCATGAGAATGAATTCAGTGACCTGACTCCCTGTGGTTTCATTCACGTTCATCATTTCTTCCATCTAAAAATTTATTCTAAGAAGAAAAATAAGAAGCCTTCTTTCAGTACTGTTTGCATAGACAACTAGGAAATAAGTGGCAAGAAATATGTTAGATAGAGATGAACATGAATTTCCACATTCAATTACAATATAATTTTATCCATTCATATGTCATGTAGTGAATTCATTCAAATTGAAATAATATCACACTTAATCATTTGATATATCACATTATGCCATTTCATTTCATATCACTATTTCATTGACATTTCATCTCAATATCCCGACAGAAAGAAAATAAGGAATGTGCTTTTATGCTACAAAGTAATAAATTATGAAACTCTGTTTCTCCAAGTGAAATGACAGGATAATATTATAGGTGTGTTTTAATTCATTAAAAGACTATTATGGGACTATAATGCAGGACAGAAAACATGAGATCACATTTTAGAGGAATTATGATGTAGTGATATGAAGGTTGTTTTGAAGCTAAGTAGAGATGAGATAAATAACATATCCAGCACGTTTATAATAATCCTCCTTTGGCCATGTAATTTCCTGGTTGCTGAGTTATTACTTATGGTTATAAATTGCAAAGTGATGACCAGTATTAAGAAATGAAATTTCCTTTTAAAGGTGCCCTAAACCACTAAAGATAGAGGTACAGAATGTTTCTAAGTATCTACCTCATGTGTGTGTGTGTGTGTGTGTGTGTATGTGTGTGTGTTCACCTTTTGTTGCCGAAGACACCATGCCATCAGAGAAATAATGACATGACTCGCACTTGACTTTGTTTGTTTGTTTGTTTGTTCGTTTTTGAATAAGGGAGGGCTGTACAGGTCACCAGCCTCACTTCTCCTTTGGAGCCATCTGAATCCAGTTACCAGATATTAATCACCCAGGATGAAGCAATTGGGCTTAAGTGTCTTGCCCAAGGTCACACACCTAGTGAGTGTCAGGTGTCTGAGGTGAGATTTGAACTCAGGTCCTCCTTACTCTTGCACTGGCCATCTTATCCATTGCACCACCTGGTTGCCCCTATCTACCTCATGTAGTCATTAATTGTATGACATCTAGGGAGACTCCATGCATCTACTCACTCTCTGTAGTCTCCCTTCTCTTTTTCTTTTCTGAGAGAAAATTCTTTGCATGTAGAATACGACGGTGAACTAAGCTAACAATTTCATTTTTCTTAAATGTGTTTTCCAAGGTAAAAAGTAACAAATTTTTAATTTCTTTCTGTTTTTAACATAATGCTTAGTTACATAGTGTTGACTGAATGATTACTTTGATCCCACATATTATTAGTGATCAATACTCCTTGAGTAAAAACATTTGCTTTCTCTGCAGAGAAAGTTTCTGTGAAAACTGTCACGGTGAGGAGCTCTCATGTGACGGCTTTCCTAGAATGACATTATGTCATTTCAATGTGTTTGATTTCACCCCAAGACAAAAATTCTCCGATTCACCAGCATAATGTACATAATGATTGAGTTTTGGACCTCTGACTTCTGGACTCTATTGGAAGCTCACAAACAAGGAACAATGTTACCTGCTCATCTGGAAGGGAGAACCTTCTGTAGCTTTTTCTTCTAATCCTACTGCCAGTTGTTTTAGTCAAACTTTATGATTTTATCTTTCCCCATGAGGTCATATCCCTGAAGCAGTGGAGATGTTTAATTGATTTTGAATGAACATGTCATGGAAATTTTCCGGATACTAACAAGTGAAAATCTTCACAGGTCTACCTAATTACTGGAATATTTTTTATCTTGCAGGCTTCTGTTTGTGTTTGAAATGCCATGGTTGCATCATGCTCAGAGAAATTTGTAGAAATCTGCAAGAGGACTGTGGCCAAGAACCCTTTATGTTAGCCACAAACCCAGTAAAAGCCAAGTAGATGAAGAACTCCTAGTATCCAGAACAAAGGATAAAGTTGAATGGGCACGATGAAAAGTTTTCCTATTTGGATGCATCGCTAAGACAGACTTATACAAATGGATCTAGTGTTGGTGACCAAAGAATAAAACAAAACACGGAGTAGAGGAGTAGGCTGACTTGTCTTTAGAGAATTTAAAGGTCATTTAGTAGAATGTGAGTCCCTGGACCATATGAAATGAGCGATAAAGATGACATCGAGGTGGAGAGCAAAAAAGAGAATCAAGGTTTCAATCCGCTGCTGATAAACGAGCTCATCATAATGCACTGAAGAGAAAGCGCAGGCACCATATCAAAGATAGCTTTCACATTTTGTGGGACTCTGCCCCATCATTCTAACACGAGAAGGAATTCTGGGCCCAAACCTTAGATAAAGCCACAGAGTACATCCAGCATATGAGCAGGAAAAACCACAGACACCAGCACGATATTGATGACCTCAAGTGGCAGAACGCTCTACTAGAGCATCAAGTCTATGCGCCTAACTGCAGACCAACTATTCTTCCTACAGCAGCCTCTATACCAATGCCAAGGGTAGCACCATCTCTGCCTTCAATGGGGGCTCAGATTCCTGCTCTCAGCCAGAACCTGAAGAGCCCCAAAGCAGAAACTCCGGATGGAGACTGGCTAAACAGAGCTGGACAGCAATAAAAATAAATAAATAAATAAATAAGCCTGTCTGTCTCCTCCTAGTTCATTATTAGACCCTCCAAGCTGTTTTAAAGACTCTTTTCTTTTCCTTTTTTAAAAAGTTGAAGTTCTTGGAATGCACCTTTCATCTTCTGCCTTTTCCCTTCAGCAGCCTTCTTCCCCCACTATGAATTTTTAAACCAAAACATCCCAACTTGGCAGCTTTTTCTGTGGAGGACAGGTGGACACATCTCTGAGCAAATTCTCCCCCTGACCGCCCCAGCCAGCTCCTCCCACCTTGTTGGGCATCACTGTCCAGATGACATCTCTGCTCACAGGGGTCCTTTCCCCCTTCCCTATGTCTTCCTTGCCCCCCCCCCCTCATTTGATGGACTTTGTGAGTCTGTGAAGTGTTCACCTTTTAGAAGATGACCTGTTTGGAAAAATCAGAATTACCCAGGATATTTTTAAGGAACAAAAATTTTTTCTAAAAAAAAATTTTTATCACTCCTCCTGAAGGGTCAAGTTTGTAGTGGTGAAGGGTAAGTGCAAACATCTATGCAGCCTGGTGTCTTGGGTATATTTCACTTCTGCTTCTCCCAGCTTAGCTACATGGAGTTGGGAAGTTCAGTCAGTTGTTAGTTGGGTTTTTTTACTCGGTTTTTTTTTTTTGCCTAAGTTGCCTATATTCGGGACGGTCATGTGATACCACCTGGTATATATTTGGAGACTGCAGTAGGGAAGGTTCAGCTACAAAGGGATTAACTTTTGGTGGGACAGACAGGGATGGAAGGATTGGAGAAAAGAGGGTTAGGGATAGGGGAAGAGTGAATTTTTTTGTATTAAGGGCCAGTGATGATGGTTTGCTATTTATTTCCAGCCACTGAAATTTGAATCCAAGTGAACTCTCCATATTCTGATGATGTCGGTATTAAAAAGTGACAGATTCATAAAGTAATGATCAAATTTTCCTTTTTGTGTGTTTCTAAGTAATAGAGTCAAATGATTCTGTATATAAATATAAACATTATATATTCTGTATATAAATATATTGTATTTATAATTGAATTATATTGTATATATACAATTGCATTGTATTGTATATATATATATATATATATATATATATATATATCATATATTGTATTTATAATTATAATTTATACGTATTTTCAGGCCTCTGTGAAGTCTTCTTCTTCATCATTTCTTATGGTTTAATAGTATTCCATTACATTCATATTCCACAATTTATTCAACCATTCCCAATTGATGAGCATCCCATTGATTTCCAGTTGTTGAGCACCACAAGGAGTGTTGCTATAAATATTTTTTGTACATGTGGGACCCTTTGACATTTTTATGATCTCTTGGGGATACAATCCTAGAAGAAGTACTACTAGGTAAAAGGGGATGAACATTTTTGTAGCCCTTTGGGCATAGTTTCAAACTGCTCTCCAGAATAGTTGGATCAGCTCACAGCTCCACCAACAATGACCAACAATGAATTAATGTTCCAACTCTCCCACATCTTCTACTTCATTTTTTATCACCTTGTTTTGTCACGTTACTCAATCTGTTAGGTGTGATGTGGTATCTTAGAGCTGTTTTGATTTGCATCTCTCTAATCAAAAGTGATTTAGAGTATTTTTTCATACAGTTATAGATATGTTTAATTTTTTCCTCTGAAAATTGCCTGTTCATATCCTTTGACCATTTGTCAATTGCGGAATGACTTGTATTCTTGTACATTTGACTCAGTTCTCTATATATTTTAGAAATGATTACTTTATCACAGACACTAATTACAAAAATTCTTTCCCAGGTTTCTGCTTCCCTTCTAATCTTGGTTGCATTGGATTTATTTGTGCAAAAACTTGTCAGTTTAATGTAATCAAAATTATCCATTTTGCACTTCATAATGCTATCTCTTCTTTAGTCAAAACTTTTTCCCCTTCTCCATAAGTCTGATAAATACACTATTACTTGCTACACTAATTTGTTTATAGTGTCACTCTTTACACAAAGATTATGTACTCATTTGGACTTCATTCTTGTGTATGGTATCAGACATTGCTCTGTGCATAGTTTTTACCATACTTTTATCCAGTATTCCCAGAAATTTTTATCAAACAGTGAGCTCGTATCCCAGAAGCTGGGGTACTTGGGTTTATCAAACAGTAGATTGCTATACTCATTGCCTCCTGTGCCAAGAGTACCTAGCATTTTCCTCTTATTTACCCTTATGTTATTTAATTATTGCTGCTTTATAATACAATTTAAAATCTGGTAGAGCTAGGCCACCACCCTTATCATTTTTTTTCATTAGTTTCCTTGATAATCTTGAACTTTTGTTCTTTCAGATGAATTTTGATATCATTTTTCCAGCTCTGGGAAATAATTATCTGACAGTTTGATTGGTATAACACTAAATAAGACAATTAATTAATTAATTTAGTAGAATTGTCATTTTTTCTTATATTGGCTCGGCCAACCTACAAGCAACTGATATTTTTCCACCTACTTAGATCTGATTTTATTTGTGCGAAAAGTATCTTGTAATTGTATTCATATATTCCCTGGATTTTTTTTGGCAGGTATTTTATAGTGTATACCCTAGTTTTAAACGGGATATCTCTTTCTATCTTTTGATGCTGGGATTTGTTAGTAATATATAGAAATGCAGAAGAATTGTGTTGGTTTATTTTTTAACCTGCAACTTGTCAAAATTGTTTATTATCTCAAGTAGTTATTTACTTGAATCTCTGGAATTCTCTAAGTATATCATCATATCATCTGCAAAGAGTGGTAACTTGGTTTCTTCTTTGCAATCTAATTCATTCAATTTCTTTATCTTCTGTAATTGCAACACTTAACATACTAGTACCGGGAGTAGAAAGACTCACCTATGCCAGGCCGAAACCACAGCCCATAGATTTCCTGTAAAAAGAATTCCTGAAAAAGTCTGGAACAGTGGAAGCCGTGCAGCAACACAGTGAAGGAGATTTCCGTTGCAGAGAGCCCTGAAAAACCGACCGCAAAGGTACCCCGGACGGGAGTTGAGCCCCGCCCGGCCGAGCGCTCCCCTCCCCTCCCCGGCCCCGGCCACGCAGCACTGAGAGGAGCGAGCAGAGCCCTGCAGGCATCAGGGACCTGAATCTCCGGCAGCTGCGAAGGTCCCTCCACCCACAAACGCACAGGTCAGTGAGAGAGACGGGCTGAGAGCGGAGCGGGGAATCTCCGGGACTCGGACCCCCTGGGAAGCGGACGCCACGGCAGAGGCTGAGGCAGCTCGGGCAGAGACTCCCAGAGCAAGCTGGAGCTCCACCCCAGCTCCACTACAAAAGATCTCTGTATAAAACCCTGAGGGAACTGAGCCTGGGAGGCGGCCCTGCCCCCACCTGAGAACCAGCAGATAAGCCCCCATTGAAGAGCAGTCAGGCCTGCCGCCTAAAGCCCTGAGGAAGGGGAGCAGCATTTCAATCTCAGACCCCAAGCACTAGGGCGAATCTAGGCCAAGGGGTGGAGAGGACTCTCAGAAGTCAAGTAACTGGCTGGGAAAATGCCCAGAAAAGGGAAAAAAACTAAGACCATAGAGGGCTATTTCCTTGAGAAGAGCATTC
>JAQQSK010007233.1:0-14071 GCA_028658325.1 Potorous gilbertii
ACAGAGGCCTTGACTTCTATGTCTTTCCCTGATGGTAAGCATTGTTCTTCCTCATCAGAAATGATGGTAGGAGATATCTGTTCACCAAGAAAGTAACCTTCTATGGTCTTATTTTTTCCCTTTTTTGGGCATTTTCCCAACCAGTTACTTGACTTTTGGGTCCTTTGTCAAGAGTAGGGTATACTCTGGGAATCTGTGAGATCTCAGTTCCTCCAAGGTGGCACAATCAAGCTTCTACTGGTCTGGGCACAGAGAGGGATTTTTGTGCCCAGAGTCTTAGCAGATAACCTCTCCATAGCAACCTGGCCTCCAGTCCTGCCAAGCCAGCACTGGGGGCTGATTTTCAGATAAGCTGGCTGGGCAGGGCCACCATTCAGTTTGAGACAAAGATCAGCTCATCCAAGGCCTCCACCCAGGGCTGAGGTAAGACTGCTCTTCAATGCCCCCAGGGGTTTTTATGCTCCAACAGTGGAGCTTCCATAAGGGCTGCTGTGCTGGCTCTGTGGCAGCTGCCTGCTGCCAGGGCTATGGGAAGGCCCTTCTCCCTTCCTGGCCCCCTGATAAAACCCTATCACTGACCTTTGGTGCTCATGGGCCGAAGACTCTGACGACTCGGGACTGTGACTGGAGATTCCGCCCCCGGAATGTCCCAGAGTCTCGTCGCACTGTGGCCAAGGCTGGGCTGGGCTCCACACTTGGCTCCCACATAGAGCACAATCAACGTTTCTGTGGGCCTTTCAGGTCACCGTGGGCTAGAAATCTCCTCTACTCTGTTGTTCTCCACTTGCTCCAAAATTTGTTGAGAGTCCCTCTCTACAGGTACTTTATGGGCTGCGGGGGAGACCCCTGCATAAGTGTGTCTTTCTAGTTCGCCATCTTGGCTCCACCCCCTATAACATGTTATCATAAGACTTTCCAGTTACTCTGATAACATTCCTTTCCTTTGGAAGCATAGGGGAAAGTTTACAAAATACTGAGTGTGAAGACAGGGTCAAGACAAATACCTTTAAGTACATAAAGTGTTCTCATATTGAAGTGATCCATGTCCACTTATTTACACAAAATCTAGTCTTCCAAATTAAACCAAAATAACACTTTTCACAAAGACAAATCTAATTAAGTGTCTATATACGATTTTAAAAACCTACCAAGATCTGCTCCCTACTCCAGGTCATCCTCCACTGAGCTGTAAAACTGATCTTTATAAAGTGATAGAAAAAATGGGCCTTACCAAAGCCTCTTTTTTCCTGAGCTGTATTTCAAGAAATCCATTTTACTTTCGGCAGGGCACTCACATCCAATTTTGTCACTATAAGAATGTGTTGTGCTGGGCAACATATCAGAGTCAGCAGTAAATCACCATAACTCTCCCATACTTACCTCCAAACAACAATAAAAGGGCCCCCAAACAAATCCCGGAACAGAAGAGCCAGAAAAATTATGAGATGAAACAATTTCTGAGCCTGAGAAACTTGTAAGATTGGCAGGAAAGGTCTGTCTCATTTGGGTAAATGGCAAGAGCAGTCCAGGAAAAGAAGTACCCCAACAAGCCAGCAACAAGCCCCCCTCAGCAAATCAGCAGGAGATTCTGAGCCCCAGTGTGGTGTAGCAGGCAAATACCAAAACCAAGAACCCCCATGTGCCTCAGCATAGCCAGGGCAAAAGGCAGACTCCAGTTTTGAGAACTGCCCTGTGCTTCAGTATGGCCCAGGGAAAATAGGTAACCTTTAGTAGCCAGACCTCCACATGCTTCTGGGTATCCCTGGGTAAATACATAAACACTCCACCAGCCTACTCACACATCATATTCTACAGCCACCACTACAACCCCACTCAGCACTAGGTAAGCTGCCAGACTCCTAGGGCCTCTAGCTATGCCAATCACCTTTTACCCAATCTCCTCAGTGGAGCACTAGACATGAGGGTCCCAAATGGGCCTCAGGGCAACACCAGGTAAACAGACAGGGCCTGCAGGCACTAACACAAAAAGCTGGAGACAGTGCTCCTGCCACTCCAGGAGCAAAGCTCAAATTTAAAATAAAGAGAAAAGGCTAAAAAAGGATGAGTAAAAAACAACAAAAAAGAATCTGACCATGGAAAGTTACAATGAAGTTACTATGGACAGAGAAGATCAAAAAACAAACTCAGAAGAGGACAGCAATGTCAAAATATCTGTGGGGAAAACTCCAAAGAAAAATGGAAGTGGTCTTAAGTTCAGAAAGAACTCATGGAACACCTCAAAAAGGAATTAAAAATCATGTAAGAAAGGCAGAAGAAAAATTGAGAAAGGAAATGAAAGTAATGCAAGAGAATTATGAGAAAAGAGTTAACAGCTTGGAAAAGAAAACAGTTACTTAAAAAGTGGAATTGTTCAAATAGAAAAGAAAGTAAGAAACTAATTTAGGCAAACAACTCCTTAAAAGTTAAAATTATGTAAGGGGATGACTCTATGAGACATCAAGAATCATTCAAATTGAAAAGAAAGAAAGAAGAAAAGAAAATGTAAAATACCTTACTCGAAAAATAACTGACCTGGAAAATAGATCCAGGAGAGATAATATCAGAATCACTGGACTACCTGAAAGTCATAATGAAAAATCTTTCAAGAAATTATGAAGGAAAACTGTCCTGATATCCTGGAACCAGAGGTCAAAATAGGAATTGAAAGAATTCACCATTCACCTCAGAAAACAGATCCCAAAATGAAAACTCCAAGGAACATTATAGCCAAAATTCAGAGCTATCAGGTAAAGGAAAAAAATACTGCAGGTGGCCAGAAAGAAACAATTCAAATATCGAGGAACCACAATCAGGATAACAAAAGACTTAGCAGATGCAATATTAAAAGCTCAAAGGTCATGGAACACAAAGGAGCTAGGACTACAACCAAGAATCACTTAACCAGCATAATTGAACATCATATATTAAAGGAAAAAAATGGTCATTCAATGAAATTGAAGGATTTCAAGCTTTCATAAGGAGCAGACCAGAACAGGAAAATAAATAATCTCTACAATCAAGACCAAATAGAAGACTAAAAAGGGAAAAAAGGAAAAGAAATCATAAGGGATTCAATGAAATTGAGGTATTTATGTCCCTACATGGGAACGTGACTTCTAATTCTTAAAAAAATTGTACCACTAATAGCACAGATACAAGAATTTTACAAAGAGGGTACACATATAAGGGAATGACATAAAAGTAATAAAAGAATGAGAAAGAGGAATACACTGGATGCAGAAGGAAGGAAGAGGTAGAATTGGGTAAATTATTTCACATGAAGAGGAGAGAAACTCTATTACAGTGGAGGAGAAGATGGCAGAGTGGGAAATATTTGAAACTTACTCTCATCAGCATTGGCTCCGTGAGGGAATAATATGCATAGGTTGAATATAGAAATTAGCTGACAGTAAAATAGGAGGGGAGGAAAGTAAATGAAAAGGGGAGATGACATAAGAGAGAGCAAACTGTGAGAGGTGGTATACACTGTCAAGGAGGGAAAAGATGAAAGGAGAGAGAGGACAAACAGGAGGGAAAATAGGATGGAGGGAAATACACAGTAATCATAACTGTGAATGTGAACAGGATGAACTCTCTCATAAAATGGAAGTAGATATCAGAGTGGATCAAAAACCACAATCCTATAATATTTTTTAATCCAAGAAACACAAACTTGCACACACACTGAGTAAAGGAGAAGAACTGGAGCAAAATCTATTCTGCTTCAGTTGAAGAAAAAAAAAAGCAGAGGTAGCAATCCTAATCTCATACAAAGCAAAAGCAAAGATAGACCTAATTAAAATGGATACAGAAGGAAAATGCTATCCACATCCACGTAAAGAACTGATGGACTCTGAATGCAGATCAAAGCATATTTTTTGACTTTATTCTTTTTCATGGCTTTATTTCCTTTTTATCAGTTTCTTCTTTCACAAATGTGACTAATAGGGAAATGTTTTACATGATAGCACATTTATATGCCATAGCACATTTATGTGCTATATCAAATTGCCTACCAGTTTTGGAAGAGAAGAAGGAAGGGAGAGTGGAAGAGAGAAAAATTGGGAACTCAAAATCTTGCAATAACAAATACAAAAATTGTTTTGACGTGTAATTGAGAAAAATATAAAGTAATGGTCTAACCATATCTATCCCTTATAAAACAAATTCTAATAGTATCAAATATAAAACCCTTTGTTTGGCTTTCAAGCACCTTTATAACCTGACTCCTTCCTACCTTTACATCCTTCTTATACCGTATTCTTCACCTGCATGTACTCTATGATCCAGTGAAATTGGTCTCCTTACCATTCTTTGCACACCGCAATACTTGATTCTGAGTATTTTTGCTGACTATCCTCTCTGTCAGAATGACTATCCCTCCTCAACTTTGCCTCCTGCCTTCTTTCAAGTCCCACCTACAAGTAGACTTTCCTGATATCCATTAGTGGTAGAACCTTCTCTCTGGTGATCACTTACAGTTTATCTCAAATACTGATTGTGTGTTGTCTTCCCCAAAATACTGCAAGCTTCTTGAGAATAAGAACTTTCAACTATCTTGTTTTGTATCCCTAGTGCTTCACACAGCTCTTGGCACAAAGTAGGTACTTAATAAGTGCTTGTTAACTCCCTGAAATTAATTACAATTTATATTTGATCTTTCTTGAATGATTCAGTAGATGTGTGATCTCATCCATGTGGGTAATTCTCCTAACCATGTAGAGCATGGGTCTTTCACAACATCTTATTCTCTTAACCTTTTGTCTTTGTCCTCTCATTAATCTTCCAGAGGGAGTTCCACCTAGTGTGCTGAAGGTCTTATCCTAGAACTTTGACAAAGCATGGATACCAATGGCTGTCCGTCCATTATTCTTTACTTTCACTATATGAGTCACGTACTCCATGATTTTATATCACAACTGAACAATAGTTCATTGATAACATATTATAAGCTAATCATGTGTAACTCCACTGGTCAATAGGTGTCATGACTTATAATTCCTTGGAGGTCATGATAGAATTTCAAGAGTATCTTCAATCACTTATGAAATGTATTCAGAAGTTCTCAATTTGATTCTCAATGTTGACCTAATTCTCTTATATAAGCTTTGATGCATTAATTTAATTTTTTTGATGCATCAATTTTAACAGGATTAATTCAATGGCAAAATGAACACAATTCTCTTGTCCAGGGACTGATGATAAATCTAAGAATAAATTTGACAAGTGTAGGTAGGTGTGTGTGAGTATGAGTGTGAGTGTGTGTGTGTCTATGTCTGTGTGTGTGTCTGTGTGTTGTTGAGTGGGAAAGGCTCTTCAGGTTTGAACTCATCTCTCATTTTGGGTTTTAATTGTCTATATCAACATAAAGCAGTCTAGGCAATCTCATATTGGGAGGCGGATGAAACTGCTATGCATTTCCAAACATTTTTCAGACCCACGAGGTATCTACTGTCACTTACTGCTAGAGAAGCTTAGTGATATGTTATTTTCCCAGCTGTACTGCCTGCAAAATGACAGTTGGATGAGAGCTGCTTGATCTAGGGAGAAGAAAAAAAGCACGGAAGAGGACAGAGGGAAGGTTTTGCTCCCTGCTGTGGCCATGTAATATGGTACATTTTCATATCCTGTGGGACTTAAAGGGGATAACTGGAAGGCATATATATAAAACATATCCACCATAATTCCATGTTGTTAATGTAGAATGTACATGTTCTGCTCAAGTAAAAAATAAATCAAAGGACACAGCAAGCACTTGTTTTTGTCCAAGATAAGCAAGCTATGGAAAGAACTACCAAATCACACTACTGAGAAAACCTATTCTTTAATTCAAATCAGTTTGACCTTATAATTTTTCTTTGTAAATTTTAATGAAAATAAAAAAAATGACTTTTCCCAAAATTTAGCCCAAGCACTACATGCAAACAAAAGTAGGTCATATAAATGAAGCACAAATATAGCATCCATATGTATTTTGATCTTTTCTTTTTACATGTGGAATTCACATAACCTTGATGTCCACCTTGAAACTTCTAGATGGTATAATATATACATATTCATTCAGGAATAAGTAACACACTCATTCTCATTCTGTATCCACTAAATTCAATCAAGTAACTCTCTAGGCCTCAACTTCTCCTTTTGTAAAATGGGTACAGTATGTAAAAATGTTGGTATAAGGCTCAAACGAGATGATTTATGTGAAATTCTTTGCAAACTTTAGATGGAAAATAATTACTAGCTAATATTAATTTTATTTTGGATGATTATAGGATAATTTCTCCAAAAAGTTGTGATGCAATACTGTATCAAGATATGGAAGGTATATCAGAATCCTCTAAAGTCATGCCTAAGAAATGTAAACTTTATCATCTTGCAAAGGTTTCCAGTATGACAACAGGTTATGGTTGCTTTCAAATGATCAGTCTCATTAAGTAGGAAGTTAAATTCTTTAGTCATGATATCCCATGAAATGAAGAATAATGTGAAATGAGATTACATTTTATGCAATCCCTTATGAGTTTATAATAACAATGGCAGAAAAGAGGAGAGAGAACGAGAATTTTGTGTTTTAGAATGTCTATGAATATTAATTTAGCTATTAGTCCTTCAAATATGAAATCATTGGTCAGTGGCCAATAATTATGGAAGCAATTGATTCATATTGACCTTGACATCATCTCCCCTCAAAAAAATAGAAGACAACAAGAAACTGCAGCTAAATGTAAAGATAGCTAACAGTTTTTTTCAAGAGGAAAGTAATGGAAAAAGCAATGTTAGTTCTAACCTAAGTCCAAAGGTGACAACAAATATTTGATAGGATACTTGATCAATACATATTGCAGTGTACATGATAAGCATTTACAAAGAGCACCCAAAATTGTGGCTTATAAACCAAGACATTCAATGAAGAATTGAATAAAACCTTCAAGTTAAATCAACATATATCTCAATATTCTGTGATTTCATTGTGAATGTAGAAATGACAACACAGTGGAAAATCTTGGTAAATATGGCACACAATTTTTAAATGAAAGAGGCCAAAGACTTTAAGATTATACAAAAACCTTAGACATCATTTCTTTGAGCTGAAGAATGGAGATGCTTGGAAAGATAAGTATCAAATAAAAACCCAGAAAATGAATGTGATTATATTCTAATGGACAGGAAACAACTGGTTACCAATGTGGGAGCCTTTTAAGAATCAGTTATATGTGTGAAACCAAATGTAATTAAACTGTGAGAGCAAAGACAAAAATCAACCAAAAAAATAGAAAAACCAAAATAAAAAGAGGTAGCATGATACAGTGAATGAAGTACTGGATTTTAAATAAAAAAAGATGTGTTCAAATTCTGCTTCAACTACTTACTAGCTGTATGACATGCGAGCATGTCACTAAGCTTCTGTGGATGACTTACAGGAAGCAGAGATTTGACTTAAGGTCCTCTAAAATCACTTCCAGGTCTAAATCTATGATCCTAAGATACCACAATTGTGACAATTTCAACGTGACTTATTTCAATAAAGTACTGCTAAAAATGCAAAATGAATTAAAGAAGATACAATGAGACAATCACTTTTTCCTAAGAAAGTTTAACCAACAGAAATCAATCACTACAATGAGGACGTTTAAAAAAATCACTTAGAAATCATCTTTGCCAACCAATGGAGGGCAACAGTTTAGAATATATACTCATTTGTAAAAGTTTGGAGAACAAGATGATAGAAGATTTATGATCTTTATGATATTGTTGTATCAAACAGGAAAAAATGTCATGAAAGTTGATTAAAAAAAGATTTCCAGAAGCTTTGGTGAGAAATGGAATTAAGCTCAATGATAGAAAAACCCATTTAAGGATGAAACCAGAAAGGCAACATGCAGATCACAATGAGAAAGAGCTACAAAGATTACTAAAACAAATTCTTTTCTTTCTAAATTGAAGTTGAGGCACAACATTTGGACTCAAATGTCACAGAGCATGATGGAATGAGCAAGTAGAACTGGCACTAAAGAAAACAAAAATGACAATTTCAATTAGAACAGACCTTGATGAATACATAGGAGGTCGATATTAAAGGAATCCCAATTTTAAGTGTAAAGATGAGTAATTTCCAAAAATGTTGGAGAGAACACCAAATACTTGTAAAAATTACTAGCAATGCCATTAACTACAAAAGGAGACTGAGAGAATATCACTTCTCTTCCAGATCATAGGACCAGAGGATGGAAGACTCTCTCCAGACCACATCAAAAACCACACACAAAGGAATAATGTACCACATGTAGAGTAATTATGGCTAAATCCACAGATAAAAAAAAGAGAGAACCATGACATGACAAAAGCTTTATGAAACAACACTTATAAACTCTACTCCTTAAAGCACTCGGCACTTTACTCTCACCATCAGCAGGCTTTCCACTCATATTATAATCCTCTCCTGCTGCCTATGCAGAGAATTCCAACCCATCTCACCTCCTTGTCTGTCTCCACCATGACACAATTATAAGGCACTTATTCTGCCCAGTCAAGTGAAGAAGAAATATGAAAAGTATGTTACCTTCTGCCTAGGGTAGCCCATTGGGTAGGGACCCTCCAGGCTGCAGAAATTCTGACCAGAACACCCTCCCTTTCCTCCTGCAAAAGTGTGAGTTACTGATATCCCAGTCATAGAAGAAAACAAAGGGATTCAAGACAGCAACTGTCTTGCTGTCTTGACCAGAATGTATGGGGGTGCAGTGCCTGAAGGACATGGTACTGAAATTTGGCTGAAGCTAAACTTGTCCCCCCCATAGGCTAATAAGGTGAACCCTAAAACCTTTAACACAGGAGAAGATTGAGGTATCTTTGTAGCCTATCTTTAGGGATGTACCCATCAGCAAAGGTAGGGAAGTTCAAAGTCAGTAATGGGGAAAGAAGACTTCGCCAAAGAATTCAACAGGAAGAAAAATCCACTAAAAACCCAGAATATGAGTAGACAAATGAACAAAAAAGCTCTAAAACTAGAAGGAAGAAGAATATCTTCAAAGAGATTACAAAATTCTCTTAACAAAGATTACAAAGCAGGGAATGAATATCTGATAAAATATGATGTCCTGTGGGCTTCTAAGAAATTATGGAACAAGAAGAAATTCCAGAATGATTCAAAAGAGAAATAAAACATAAATGTAGGTCAGAATTTAGAGTTCTTAGTGTATAAATAAAAAGACTCAACTGGAAGATTAGAAAAAAAATGTATATATATATATACATACATATATACACACACATACATATATATGGGAAAAAAGAGAAACTAGTGGATTTGGAAGGCAGAAATACTGAAGGAGAAGAATATGGCAAGTAAAGAGGCAAAAGGCAACTATGTTTAAATAAAACATGATCTCTCGATAAAATTAAACAATGGACCTTGACAGTGACATAAGAATCACAGATCTCCCAGAAGACAAATTAAAAAAAAATTTCAATTCAAATACTCAAAGAGATTTATGATCTAATAGATTCAGTTCTCTCCAATGATGCAGATAGTAATCCATCCATGTCAACATCATCTTGCAGCAAATAATCCAAGAAAATTGTCCAAAACTTCTGCACCAAAGCACCAATTGATACACAAATCATTTCCAGAAAACAAAAACAAAACTGCGCTTTGAACTCTAAAACATTTAGTTATTACATTCAATGATTCCATAGATACATGACCAATTCTTCAAGTAACCAGAAAAAAGACCTTAAAATATAAAAGGAAAAAATATGAATGAAAAAATTATTCTCTACTCCCAGCAGAAACTGTAGAAAGGAATGAAGTGTTATATTTTGAAAAGCAAAGGAGATCAACCTACAATCTCAAAATATAAGTTATTCTCTGTAGAAAGAGAGGTTCTAACTATCCACATAGGAAAAACCAAGCAGACAAATAATGTCAAATGTCCAAACAATGACCTTTTTGTGAAATTCTGCAGTGCTTTTAATGATTTTAAGTTTCTCCTTGAAATAAAGGGCCATCTACTTAACATCAATATTCTTGAAATGGTGTTATGTTTTTCAGTTATGGAATACCAAGGTCTCTGAAAAATTAAAATTACAGGTCAACGATAAGGCAAAAAGAGAGGTCCACCGTGAGCATGAACAGGGTAATATACATTATAAATCAAAGAATTGTGCAGTAAAATTACCATAAATGGCATCATTAAAGGGTCTTATGAGTAGAAACAAAGATCAATTTACCATGTAATCATATCATGGGAAAACTTCTGCAAAATGATTAATTTTGTTGCTCTCTTTTTAAAGAAATAATTATAATAAGCACCTACATAGCTATTTAAGTTGTGCAAAGCACATTACACACGCTACCTCATTGGAGTCTCATAACAGCTCTATGAATTATCCGTTGTTGTTACTATTCTCATTTTATAGATTAGGAAACTGTGGCACAGAAAAGTTAAGGGATGTTCCCAGGGTCACACAACAAGTAACTCAGTAAGAAATTTTAAAAAACAAACAATATGGCAACTGAATATTTATAACATTGTTAACCACATATCTATCAGACTACACTGGCTCATCTGGGAGTAAATAATATCTTTCAATCTCACAAGCTATTATTTCCACTAATGAAATTTTTATAATTATTTTTCTTCTGTTAATATGAATTTGATTCCCATAACAGAATCTAAAGCATGCACATTCAGAATAATATTTCAAAATATTTTTGCCAAATGTCGCTTCATTCTTTGTCCCATATATTCATATAAACCAAAATAGTATATAATAAGTATTTATGTATTACTTAGGAGAGGGCTTTTATTAAAATTAAGTGTTTTTGTTACTCCTTTCAAACCTAATTTCTCTCAGATCTAATCTATCTTCAATGCTATGTCTTGCTTTCAGCAACCCTCAATCCGGCTCTGCCCAAACTCTCATATTAAAACAAGCCAAAAGTTCCCTCTCACTTTTCTTATGCTGAGAAAAAGGAGAAACACAGTTGCATTAGTCTCCTTACCAACTCTAACTACTAAGACCTTAAGACATGTCAGAGGCATAAAAAATGAGCCCCCTACTTTATTATCTTTGCTCAGAGAATGCTAAAACTGAACTGAATAAAAACATACTTTTCTAAATAGTAAATGAAAATGAAGTTTCATTTTCCAAATCCTCTTGTTGTTTTGCTATGACAAAATCAGGTTTATAGCACTTTTGTTCTGTGGACAATCTGAAGGTGGGAGGCAGGGGAAAACTTCCAGTTACATGACCAGGGGCTCCCCAACAGAGAAAGCAGCAGAGACAGCAAATGGAAACAGTTGTTCTATTTTTCCTTGCAACGTCACAGTTTATGCAATTTTGCATCTCATTTAGAAATTTCCGTAGAAGGCCAAATCTAAATTTCTTCCAAAATGTTACCCTGTACCCCTACCTGTATGTGGTAAGGACAACAAAGTCAATGAATAAGAAGAAAGCAAGCAATGACCATGAAAAAAGTTTTCTAGGCTTTGCCTCATCTTTCTATTCAGCGTGTTTTTCAAAGAGATCCATGTTATTGGAGAAATTCACAGGATATTTTCTATAAGGAAGATGCCTGTTCCATTCAGTCATACAGCAAGCATTACAATCAGCAGTGATATTTCTATAATATGGTTCAAATATAAACTCTTTTCCCCTTACAATTTTGAGAATTGGCAAGTATATTTTTAAGGTGGTTCAGTTTTTTTTTCAGTAGTGTCTGACTCTGTGATTCCACTTGGGATTTTCCTGTCAGAGATATTAGAGGGGTCTGACATTTCCTTTTCCAGCTCATTTCGCATATAAGGAAACTGAAGCACACTGGGTGAATGACTTATGTACACAGCCAGTAAATGTCTGAGGCCAAATTTGAAGATGAGTATTCCTGATTCCAGGTATTCTATCTACTAACTTGCCCAAGTTTCTAAAATTAAAAAGCTGAGGTTTTACCATGGGGATTTCAAAATGAGTGCTTAACCTTTAAAATGGATAAATAACCATAATGTATGGGTATATGAGGGGGTTAAAAAGACACAAGTTTATCCTACATTCTTGGGTATCCAAATATAAAAAGAAAAGTTGATAGTTTATTGCCTACTGTGGATTTTCCAAAATATAAAAACCAAACCTCTTAACATATACTTAAATCCTTGTAAAAAAAAAAAGTTGTCATTTCCAGCAGTTTCTGCCAAATATGGTTTTCCATAGCACTGAGGACACTCCTTCCTCATATGACAAGATACCAATCAGCAGGAATTGCTCATTGTTCTCAGTAAAAAAGGCCAAATAGTGCCATAATGGGGAATGGGATTTTCCTTACAAGGTTTCTAGAGGAGCTATGAGAAAAGTAAAACAGCAGCAATTTATCTATAAGGCTAGAGTGCGCTGAATGTAACTGTGGGAAATAAACTTTGCTGATAATTTCTATATAGCACTGTACCCACACAGTTTACAGGGGTGTATACCTATGGTGCAATACAAGACATTGAGAACATAGAATAAGGGTGCTTAATCTGTAATCCATAAACTTGTATATGAATAGCTATGTATCTATCTATCTATCTATCTATCTATATATATATATAGACACACACATACACATATAGTATATGCATGTGTGTAATTGTCTTTTTCATCATGACTGCTTACCTTTGTAATCTTATGTTTTATTTTATTTGAAACGTTTTGTGAAAATATTTGAAAATGTTATTCTGAAAAAGGTCTAAAGGCTTGAACATACTCATGCCACACTGGTCCACAACACAAAAAAGTGAGGAACTTCTGCTTTAAAAAATGAATATATGGGGAGGAACCAAGATGGTGGAGTAGAAAGACACACATATGCTAGCTCTGAAACCACAGTCTATAAAATATCTTTAAAGAAGAACTAACAAATTCTGGAGTGGTGGAAGTCACAGAACAATGGAGTGGAGGAGATTTCTGTTCCAGAAAGACCTGAAAAACCCTCACCAAAGGTCCGTCATGCATGGGACCAGAGCAGAACTCAGCCCTACCTTGGCCGTGTGGCCCCGAGAGAAGCAGATCCGAGCAGGCTTCAGGAAAGGAATCTCTGGTGGCCGCGAAGGTCCCTCCACCCACAGGCGCTACAGGTCAGTGAGAGAGACTTCTGGGCTGCCCAAGAGGGGAGCGGGGTGTCTCCATAACTCAGGCCCCCACAGGAGGCAGTGGCAGCAGCAGAGGCAGTGGCGACCAGGGGCTCCTGGAGCAGGCAGGAAATCAGATCCATCACTGAAGGTCTCTACATAAACCCCATGAGGGAACTGAGCCTGGGAGGTGGCCCTACACCCCACCTGAGAACCTGATTTAATCTTACCCTGAATAGCAGCCCCACTGAAAGCCCTGAGGCTGGGGAGCAGCATTTGAATCTCAGACCCCAAGCACTAGCTGGGTAGATCTAGGGAGGGGTGGAGAGGAATCTCAGAAGTGAACTAACTGGCTGGAAAAATGCCCAAAAAAGGGAAAAAAAAATAAGGCCATAGAAGGTTACTGTAAGGTGAGGAGATGTTTCCTCCTTTCCTTTCTGATGAGGAAGAACAATGCTTACCATCAGGTAAAGACATAGAAGTCAAGGCCTCTGTATCCCAAACATCTGAAATAGATATCCAATGGGCTCAGGCCATAGAAGAGCTCAAAAAGGATTTTGAAAATCAAGTTAGACAAGTGGAGGAAAAACTGGGAAGAGAAATGAGAGAGATGCAAGAAAAGCATGAACAGCGGGTCAACACCTTGATAAAGGAGACCTAAAAAAATGCTGAAGAAAATAGCACCTTGAAAAATAGGCCAACTCAATTGGCAAAAGAGGTTCAAAGGATCAATGAGGAGAAGAATGCTTTCAAAAGCAGAATTAGCCAAATGGAAAAGGAGGTTCAAAAGCTCACTGAAGAAAATAGTTCTCTCAAAATTAGAATGGAACAGATGGAGGCTAATGACTTTCTGAGAAACCAAGAAATCACAAAACAAAACCAAAAGAATGACAAAATGGAAGAGAATGTGAAATATCTCATTGGAAAAATAACTGACCTGGAAAATAGATCAAGGAGAGATAATTTAA
>JAQQSK010007234.1:0-14070 GCA_028658325.1 Potorous gilbertii
TCACCAAACAGTACATTAATGTGCCTCTTCAGCATTTTCAATTTTTATTTTTGGTATCTTTGCCAAAATGATTATTTTGGAGTTAAGCTTTAGAGTTGTCAATGCATATTTCCCTCATGGTGAATAATTTGGAGCATCCTTTCCCATGGCTGTTGATAGTTTACATTTTGCCATTTGAAAACTGCCAGTTTCTTTCTCTTGATTATGTTTATATTGAGAAATAAATGGCTTTTGTTCATTTGTATTCACATCAATTACTTGTACCTTTGAGGATAGAAAATCAATAGGAATGTCCTTTTCAACAGAACGGTGTGTAACCTATAATGTGTAATTATGAAACTGGGTCTCAGAGAAGAGTTGAGAATATATCTTTGTCACTTCATTGAACAAATGGAGCATTATGAGTTCAGAACGTTGTATAGACTGTGTGAATCACAGGAATCCATAAACAGATACAGAAATAATAATGAGTCATCAAACAGCTCATCATCCTTTCCATCTGCCCCCACATCTTTGAAAGTAACTGAACATGAGGTTGCCATTATGTCAATATGCTGATATTCAGTTCCTAGTTGTGTCTTCATGGAGTAAATGTTCTGTTTTTAAATGGTCAATTTAGGGGCTCTCAACCACAACAACAAAAACAAAAACAACATTCAAATCATGAGAAGATATTCTTTGGGAAAAAGAATTTGTAAAAAGAAAACTTTCATTAATTGTTGTTATTCGTTTTTCAGTCATATATGACTATTTGTAGCCCCATTTGGGCTTTTCTTGCAAGCATACTGGAGTGGCTTGCCAATTCTTTTTAGTTCATTTTACTGGTGAGGAAACTGAGGCAAACAGGGTCACACAACTAATAAGTGCCTGAGGTCAGATTTGGACTCAGGAAGATGAGTCTCCTAACTCCAAGACCAGCACTCTGTCTACTGTACCACCTAACTGTCCATTCAATTTTTAAAATAAATTTGTTTTCAGTTTTCAACAATCACTTCCAAAAATTTTAAATTTTTCTCCCCTTCCTTCCCCCCTTCCTTAAGAGGGCATGCAATCTTATATGGATTCTAGACATACATACTTATTAAACACATTTTCACATTAGTCATGTTGCAGAGAAGGATTGAAATGAATGGGAGAAACTATGAGAAAAAAACAAAACAAAACATAATAAGATATAAAATATTCTGCTTCATTCTGCATTCTGACTCTATAGTTCTTTCTATGAATGTGGACAGCATTTTGCATGAGGAATCCTTTGGAAATGTTTTAGGTTCTTACATTGCTGTGAAGGGCTAACTCTTTCAAAAATAGTCCTCACACACTGTGGCTACTACTGCGTATATATAATGTTCTCCTGGTTTTGTTCATTTCATTCAGCATCAGTTCATAGAAGTCTTTCCAGGTTTTTCTGAAGTCTGCCTATTCATCATTTCTTTATGGCTCAATAGCATTTCATTACATTCATATACCACAATTTGTTTAGCCATTCCCCAATTGATGGACATCCCCTCGATTTCTAGTTCTTGTCCACCACAAAGAGAGCCGCTATAAATATTTTTGTACATGTGGGACCTTTTCCAATTTTTTAAGATTTTTTTGTGACATGGTCCTAGAAGTGATACTGCTGGATAAAAGTGTATGCACATTATTATAGCCCTTTGAGCATAGTTCCAAATTGCTCTCCAGAATGGTTGGATCAGCTCATAACTCCACCTAAATGTATTAGTATTCCAACTCTCCCACATCTCCAACATTTATCATCTTCCTGTTTTGCCAAGTTAGCCAATCTGGTAGGTGTGATGTGGTACCTCAGAGTTGTTTTGAATTGTATCTTTCTAATCAATAGTGATTTGGATTAATCTAAATTTAGAATTTTGTTCATATCACTATATGTAGCTTTAATTTCTTCCTCTGAAAACTGCCTATTCATATCCTTTGACCACTTATCAATTGGGGAATGATTTGTATTCTTCTAAATTTGACTCAATTCTCTATATATTTTAGAAATGAGGCCTTTATCACAGACATTAGTTGTAAAAATTTTTTCCTACTTTTCTGCTTCTCTCCTAATCTTGGTTGCATTGGCTTTGTTTGTGCAAAAACTTTTCAATTTAATGTAATCACAACTATCTATTTTGCATTCTGTAATGTTCTCTATCTCTTGTTTGGTCATCAGTTTCTCCATTCTCCATAAATCTGACCACCTATTCCTTGTTCCCCTAATTTGTTTATAGCATCAACCTTTATATGCAAATTGTGTACTCATTTGGACTTTATTCTGGTATATGGTATCAGGCATTGGACTATGCCCAGTTTCTGCCACACTATTTTCCAGCTTTCACAGTAGTTTTTTTTTCAAACAGTGAGGTCTTTTCCTAGCAGCTGAGGTCCTTAGGTTTACTGAACAGTAGACTGCTATAATCATTGACTACTGTGTCTTATCTACTTAACCTATTCCACTGCTCTACTCCTCTATTTCTTAGCCAGTACCAAGTGGTTTTGATGATTGCTGCTTTATAATACAATTTGAGATCTGGTATGACTAGGCCACCTTCCCCAACATTTCTTTTCATTGATTTTCTTCATATTCTAGACCTTTTGTTCTTACAGATGAATTTTGGTGTTTTTTTCTCTGGCTGCCCATTCTTTAATTGCAATAATTAAATGGTGAATTCTTCAATACTTATCTATAGACCCTTGATCTCATACATGTAGGTGTCCGCTCTGGCAAGGTAGACCACAATGCCTCTTTCCATGTACATCTTCTATGACTTCTTTCCATTCCCTTCCATAATTCCTCCAAAGAACATCCACCCAACATACTAAGAGTCTTACTGTAAATCTCTCAACACTACATTGGTGTCAGTTTAGCCTAGGGGCTTCTCTTTGTTAATCTCAACATGAACCTGACTTTTTTTTCTTTTCTGGTCATATTTTTTCAATTTCCTTATGTACAAGAATGCTTATGGCCCCCCAACTCCTATGGCTGTTCAATGTACTGTGTCTGGGCTCCGTGTGACTTGATTTCTTTTGATGCTCAGTATTACTCTGGTGATTATTGACTACTAAGGAAGCAGCTTCTCTGTCCCATGATAAACACCTATTTTCTGTAATTATCTAAGAGATCTTTTCCTCAACCCTGAGTATAAGCAAAGAGTTGTTTGCTCATTTTTATCTTTATACACAACAGAAGAGATGAAGTATGACTTAGTAAATAGAAAAGTTCTAGGTTTGGAGTGAGAATATGGGTTAAAATTTTGCCTCTGACATTGAAGAGTTGTAAGATCCAGGTGACCTCCTTGAGCCACAGGAAGTACCCTAGTGCTTAACTACTAGGTAATATATGGGCTATGATTGACATTGGTGAGGAGAATTCCCATGCTAGATATTGTCCATGCTAATGACATTGTGATTGCTTTTCATATACAAGTACACCAAATGAAAACCATAAACATCTTCACTCAGGGAGAAAGATGATGGTGACCTTCACCATCACTACATATTTTGATGTACTTTAGGTTAATGTGGGGCCATAGTATTTGAGAGTGGTACAGAATGAAATGTGAGGTAGCCAAGTTCTTCTTTTGAATGTATGAGTCTAAGGTCCCCAGCTCCCAAGTATCCTTTTGACACTTTCCGCTTCTCTTGTATTTCTGAGTCCCAGGTCTTGTGATGAGGGTGATAATACTGCCCGTCATGATCACAGTGAACTGAAAGTTCTGATCATTGTACCCATGGAGTACATGAAATTACAACAGACATATCCTTTAAATTGCAAGAGCATTCTTGATGGCTATGTTGACAAAAGGCTGAACTGATACCTCACTCGTGCCAACACTCACTTTTTAGAAGATAACATGAATAATGAGTAACAGTCAATTTTTATTCCCATACTTCTAGTAATGCAATGCACCTCCCACTCCCCCACCTTGCCCTAAGTTATTCATGTTTCTTCCTTCCCCTTGCTCCCAACACCCACTTGCCATATTCTGCCAATTTTAGCTCTGCAATATCCTTCAAATCCATTCCTTCTCTCTGCTTGGACAAATATTAATCAAGTAGAGGCCTTTGTTAGTTCTCACCTAGTCTATTGAAATTACTTTCTAATTAGTAGTTAATTCCACCCTTTAATTTCTCCCATATGTCATTCACTACTGAAAAAGAAATCTTCCCAAGGCACAAATCTGTCCATGTCATTCACCTACTCGAAAACCTTCACTGACTCCCTATTACCTATGGTATAAAGTAGGAAGTCCCCAGTCTGACATTTAAAACTTAGTCTAATCTACCTTTTCAACCTTGTTATATATTACCTTTCTTCATGCCTAGAGTATCGCAGCCAATTAGATGATCTTGAACTTGCCTTTGCTGAACTACAGGCAGCTTTTTACAAGTCATCCTCTACTGCTGGAATCTCTCCTTCCTCATCATTTACCTTCTGGATCTTTCTTTTCCTCTGAGACTCAAACCATGTACCACTTCCTCTGGGAGACCTCCTTTGATCCTCTTCTCACACTCCCCTACCCCAGATGTAATTGTCTCTTTCCTTGCTCCTCAACCTTTCCTAGATCACTTAGAATTTGGGCCCTGATCATGCCTACTTTGGATTGTTCCATTTATTATTAAATGTTTTATCCCTACTTTGCAAATTAGGAAATGAAAACCTAGACATTGACTTACTCATTGACACTAGCCAGTAAAGTTTGGAGCTGGGGGAGATACTGCACTTTTTCTCTTCTCTTCAAGGTCACATCCAAGAGGAACTTGGTCACTTTCAGTGTAGGGAACAATGGTACATATCATTTTTTTTGTCACATTTCTGACTGGCCTAAAGCCTATCAGCAGCTGGGTCAGCCCATTGTCTGTCAGTACAAAGAAACCCTGGAGGACTCTGGTTCTATCTATTTTTTCACCATCCCCTCTGCTGAGTCAACACCAGAAGGAGGCCCCAGGCTAAGGCTCTTCTCCTCCTTTGGAAGAGCTGACACAGCAACAGACACTGCAAATCTTCCAGCTGCTCCCTTGCTACCTGGTAAAGAACCAAAAGAAGGGGCAACTTCCCTCAGACGCCCCATTTTCTCTTAGATGGCTAGTGCAGGTCTGGATATCCCCCTGACCATAGCTTTTACTTTCCTCTTTTCTTGCCCTTCCATCTTTTTTTTCTCTCTTTTCTGTCCACCATACTCCCTCAGTGCCAGCATATAGACAGGGGGCTGGGCAACATGGCTAAAGTTGGGGACAGGGGGAAAGAAATGGGAAGTTCCTTTTCCCCACCTCAATTCTTATCCCCAAATCAACGTTTATTTTAATGCCTATGTACCTGAAGTCCATTATAGTGTCACATATATTAGTTGGCCAATATATTACTGACTGCATGTTGGCTCAGTGGATAGAGTGCCAAGACTGGAGTCATGAAGACCTGCCTTTAAATCTAGCTTTAGAGACTAACTCTGTGATTCTGGGCAAGTCACTTAATCACTCTGCCCCAGATTCCTCATTTGCAATATGGCTATAAAAATTCAAATGAGATGATTATAAAGTGCTAAACACAATGTCTGGCACACAGTAAGTATCAGGCCATGTTATTAATATCATTGTCCTTGTTGTGTGCCGACTGATATTGATCCTTTCTGTTTCTTGGATAACTTTACATGTGTCAGGGTTAGGTGTGGGGTTTGCAGAAGTACCGATCAAATCTCCAGTGAAGTTTGCCTCATCATGTATGCATATACATCCATTCAATGGACATATTCAACCCTAAAAGAGTCACCAAAACAGTCACCAAGCCTTCACTAGGTGCCTGCTCTCTGCTAAGCCTCAAGGATAGGATGTTTGCGCCCTAGTTCATTGTCATCATGGGTTTTTGCTTTGGCCTGGCCAAGGAAAAGGAGGCTGTATGTGAAGGTAGCACTCAGGACCTCAGCTCCAGCACCTACTTATGCTGACTCTGTGGACTCTTGGTGAAAGAGGCTTATCTAAGCAGAATTTATCAGTGTTTCTTTGAAAAGTTTTTAAGTGTTCACTTTATATTGAAACCCAAGCTAAATTTTATAAGATTTTACTCAAGTTTTTTTTGGATGACATTGGAGTTCTTGTGCATAAGAAAAATGTCAGGTTTGCAGCATGACTGAGAACTAAATATGGCTCTCAGATGACTTCCTTTGAACAATTGTACTTGTGCTATAGGAAACTATAATTGTTGTCATGTTTCTATGGAAGTTACTGAAAAAGACCCTAGAGTATTCCAAAAGATCCTTGAAATTAAAACAAAAATCCAACATTCTCACTAAAATGAATACTTTACTATATACATATGTATATGTATATATGTCTATCATACATATATATTTACCTGCCACCCAGTTCTCACCTTTGCTCCAAGAAACTGTAGCATGCTTAGTGACCACACCATGGTAAACCATTTTGGCAGGTGAACTAAACCAGCTTGAAGGTAACTGATGTTCCTGAAACCCATCAGTGAATTAGTGGGGTGTCCTTTCTCAAGCATGTGAAAACTTTCCCCAGTGGAATGGGCGAATATGAAAAATTTGTCCCTATGGTCCAAGAAGGTGGCAGAAGCAAGTGTGGAGAACTTAGAGCTTGCTTACATATAGAAGACACTAAGATCATTTACTACATCTTGAGCCATTGATAGCTTGATTTTTATCTTTCTCCAATAAGAAAGATAAGCTCCAATGACTTTGGAAAAGAGAGTAAGGCCAAAGATTTCACCCCTACATACCTCACTTAAATCCAATTTATGTGTGAGTCAGAAGACATCAGTTATGCCATTTTTGCCAACATCAAAGCCCTGTGGCAACAGGCAACTGATGATGCAGCAGGTACAGATACACTGGGAGCCATAGTCACAGCCCTGAACATGGGTGAGTTGGTGAAAGGATTGCCTTCTCACTGGACTGAACCAATAGTGGAATTTGCCAGCACCTTGTGCATCTAAACAGTTCTTTATAAGGAGTGCGCGGCTCATCTCTTACTGTAAGGAAATGACTAGAAAAGGTACCATAAAATTTTCTCCTTCATCTAAGCCTGTTACTGTGGCAGGCTGGAATCCTACTCTGTAATTAAAACATAAACAAATATACAAAAACCTGTTTGAAGATGATTCCACCTACCATTGATACATAGAATGGGTATACACTTATGGACAACAAGAAATCCAGTACATCTGAAACGTGAACAGCTGTTGTTGCAATAGAACTCAGAAGGTATAGCATCCAAATAGCAACCCTAAGTGAAACAAGACAGGCACATGAAGACCAGCTCACCAAAGTCAGAACTGGGTACACATTTTCTGGGTTGACCATAGCGAAGGAGAGAACTGTGAAGCTGGGGTAGGTTTTGCAATAAAAACTAATCTAGTCAACAATCTTTGTATGCTTACCAAAAGAAATGAACAGCAGACTCAAGACAATGAGATTGGCCCTTGCAGGGAAGCCCCAGACCATCACCATTAGTGCTTTTGCTCACATCACAATAAACCCCAATGAAATTAAGAAAAATGTATGAAGACATGGAGACTCTTATCATCAATGTGCCAAAAGAGGACATGCTTATAATTCTGGGTGATTTAGGAAGGAATGAAGTATAAAACAGCAATAGTCACTTACTACTGAAGACTTGTGAATCTCATGACTTTATCATTACCAACACTGTCTTCCATTTACCTAAATGCAATAAAACTTCATGGATGCACCCTTGCAAGAGAAGAGATCGACAAGATGTGAGAGTGATGAAGGTCATGTATGGTACAATGTGCTGGACTGATCACAGACTTATCCTCTGTAAGGTAAACATTCATATTCAACAAAAATTGTGGCCCCAAGGTAAGATGACTGGAAGACTTAATGTCAACAAATTTGAGTACTTTTCCAAGAGAAAACATGCAGTTGGTAGCAGTGGAACAGAAAAGGAGTGAGCACCTTTCAGAGATTTGGTGTACACTTCTTTTACTTATATGGGCCAGAACACTGACAACATCAGGATTGTTTTGATGAAAATCATGGGGAAATTCAGAGTCTGCTAAATGAAAAAAAATGAGAACTCCATAGAATTTACCAAGCAGGACAGTTTGTTCCTTCTAAAAAGGCAGACAGGGATAGGGAACCTGTGGCCTCTAGGCCACATGTGGTACTCTAGGTCTTCAAGTTTGGTTTTTTGACAATCCAAACTTTACAGAACAAATCACTTTAATAAAAATATTTATTCTGTAAAACTTGGATTCAGTCAAAAGGTTGCACCCAAGGACTTATAAGTTCACATGTGACTTCAAGGGCAGAGGTTTCTTACCCCTGGCTTAACTCCATCAAAACTAAAATGCAAGTGAGGCTTAGAGAGATACAGGCATCTTGGCTCAGTTAGAAGACAGACCAAATTTTATTTTACACTCATAGTAACAATCCAAAACACTTTTATGATTTCCTGGAGACTTTTGATAGTCCAAATTACCTATGGTGCCTTTTGGCTGCTCAGTGCTGGTGAAGCCATATTGATTAATGTGGACATAATTAAAGGACATCATTCTGGAGGGATGAGATGGCCACTTCCATAGTGTTCTCCACAGACCATCGTCAGCCAATGCTGAAACCATGGACTATATACCTCAAGTTCAAGTCTATCCCTCTCTAGTCAAACTTTCAACTGAAGATGAGGTATTAGATGCCATTAGACTTCTCTTGTGTAGCAGAGTGCCTAGTGGTGATTCTAATCTAGCTGAGATTTACAAGGCAGGGGGTTCACCACTCATACAAAAGTTGGCTGAAATCTTCCCAGTTACATGGCAAGGAGAAGTCATGCCCTTGGAGTTCAATGATACTTTCACTGTACATCTCTAAAAAAGAAAAGAAAATTGGTTGTCCTGTGACAATCATAGAGAGATCTCTTAGTCATTGTCAGCAAGATTCTTGCCAGAGTCCTCCTTAATAGACTGATCGTTCACGTGGAAGATGGTAATCTGTCAGAGAGCCAGTGTGGCTTTAGAAGGACCAATAAATGGCCAATATGGTGTCTGCTGCCTGACAACTCCAGGAGAAATGCCAGGAACAGAACAGAGGTCTGTACCGAACATTCATCAATCTGATGAAAGCCTTAGATACTGTCAATCAAGAGGGCTTGTGGAAGATTATGGCAGCATTTTATCCCCCAGAGTAGTTCATTAGTATTGTACATTAATTTCATGATGGCATACTTGCATGATTCTGAATGATGAATGTTGCTCTCTTGCTTTCCTATTCACAGTGGGTTGAAGCAGCCTGTGTGTTGCTCCCATGTTTTTATAGGGATATTGTTAGATATCTTCAACAAGGACAGAAATGGCATCAAGGTCAGCTACTGCACTGATGGTAAATTCTTTAACTTGAAAAGGCTCCAAGGCAACACTGACGTAGAGAGGGCGCTGGCTGGCTTATGCCTTTTTGGTTTTCAGATGATTGTTCACTCAATGCAACCTCTGAAGCTGCGATACAACAGTGTGGATTTATTCTCTGCTACTTGTGCTAATTTTGACCTAGCAATTGCCATCAAGAAAACAGTGGTTTTCCATTAACCAGTACCACATCATCCATAAGTGGAGACACTGGTTACAGCAAATGGAGAAATTTTGACTATAGCGGATAAGTTCACTTACTTTGGCAATATACTTTCCAGGGATGTACCCACAGTAAGTGAGGTTAATGCATGCATTGGCAGAGCTAGCTTGGTGTTTGGGAGGTTCCAGAGGGAACTATGGGAAAGAAAAGGTATCAGCCTGACTAGCAAACTGAAGTTTTACAGAGCCATTGTGCTGACCTCAGGATTGTATGTCTGTGAAACCTGGACAGTCTACAGTGACATGCCAGGAAACTGAATTGTTTCCATTTGAATTGTCAGGAAGATTCTGAAGGATGCAAAATAAGGTACCAGACACTGAGATCCTTTCTCCAGCTGAACTACCAAGCATTCAAACTCTACTGCAGAGAGTGTAATCACAAGGGCTGGCCACATTGTTTGAATGCCAAATGTACATTTAGTTAAAGGATGGTTTTATGGAAAAAGTCACACAAGACAATTGCTCACACAGAGGTCAGAAGAAGCAAAGCAGATCTGCAGTAGCTCAAAAGATCTCAAAAGAGATGCATAAATTTAGAGAAATCTCCTTTCCAAATGTTCATAATAGACTGTTTTTGCCCAGCCTGTGGTAAAGCCTGGTGAGCTCATACTGGTCTCCTCAACCACAGTAAGACCCACTGTACCTGGACTCTAACATGGTGATGTCATTTTGGTCCTCTTCTAGAATACAGGATGACAACCAACCACCATTCATGTGTGCATGTGTGTATGATATGTGTATATATGCATGTACACACAAGTATCATGTACATGTAAATATGTGCACATGCATGTATGTCAAGAAATAAATAGTATATAATACATGTAAATAGATATGTGTATTTAGACATATATACCAATATTTGTATGTACACATATGCATATGTGTTCACATGCACACATAATAAATACATTTTGCAATTTGTCCTCGGAACACAGACTAAGAAGTGAGGCTGTGGGTCATGTAGAATTTGCCTGGGCCTCAGGACCACCTGTGTTCCAGTGCTCCATCTGAGCCATACTAGCTGAGTGGCCACTGCCAGGTCTGGAGCTGGAGGAGACCTCAGTGGTCAGCTCGTCAACCTTTTCATTTTTGAAATGAGGAAGCTAAGGCCTCAGGCATCTACTTGACTTATCCAAGATTGCACAAGCAATAAGCGTCAGAGGTGGGACTTGAACCCTTGTTCTCTGACTCTAGACCCATTTCTCTTCCCACTGGGATCTCTAGGCCAACCCCCAAATTCTCAGGGGGACTTTGATAGTGTTTGGCCTAGGAAAGTCACAGGCCAGAACACAGGGCCTTGCATGGAGCTCAGGCCTGAGGCCTTAATGGGAAGGAAGGGCTTCTTCCTCTTCTCAGCTCCAAGATTTTAGACTCATCATGAATCTGATCCTCACACCTGCTGAAAGCACACTGTTCTTCTTGGGACAGTTTGATGCTCTGGACAGGCCCCTAACTTCTTGCCCCATCTTCCACCAACCTCCAGAAGAATCTTGAATGATTTTTCTTGTTTCTATTAGTCATTTCCTTGGACTTTTTGAGCAGTGATTCCCCTTGCAACCATGCCCCCCGCCCAACACATATCCCCATGGAAATCTAGTACAGGGGCCAAAATCTTTTAGTAACTCAAGTCACTTGTCAGCACAGAGATATCAGTAAGATCACAAACTGAAGGAAAGGGATAGAGATTTCACAGAGAGCAGCTGCCTACTCCTGAAGAGAGACGAGGGATGGGGGGAGGAGAGACAGAGAGATAGATAGATAGAGAGAGGGAGAGAGGGAGAGAGGGAGGGAGGGAGATTCTTTTTTTTTTTTTGCAATTAGTTTTCTCTTTTTCACAGCTCCTGTTAGAATCTCATCTATTCTGCTCCCTAAAGGCTCTGCTCTCATTTTCTTTCTGGTACAAACACACTGGGGAAGGGAGCTCAGAGAATTTCTTCATTTCCTATTACCTTTTAACTGCTCCCATAAATCCACATCCCAACTTACAGATACAAATATTTTTGCCTCTTGCACGTTCATTTTGCAGATCAAGGGTCTGGGATTGATTGATTTTCTGTAAGTTCTGAAGGGGGCAGTCCCTCAGTGTCCATGGTCAAATAAAAGTGAATGTTCTAGGCAAAAATGGTGTTTTTCTCTAGATTTCTTCTGATATTTGAAGGAGCCTTGTGTTGCCAGGACACCTGACATCCATCCTAGAAAGGATTAGCTGGGCAACACGCAACCTATATTAAGTTACGTAGGATAATTCAACAAGGAAGGAATCTTCTTGCTGAGAGACTATATTATATGATAGAAAGATCACTGGATTTATATCAGGAGACTTGGGTACAGACTCTGGGTCTTCTAGTTGTAGGACAGCGGACAAATCATTTATCCTTACCGTGCCTCACGTTCCACATCCATAGAATGGGGAAGGGGAGAGTGATGGTAGAATACAGTGGCCAGCATTTATATAGTGCTGTAAGATTGCAAAGCACCACTGGGCATGTGTATGCACACATATGTGTATATATGTTTATGCATATGTGTATATATACACCCATGTGTATATAAAACATGCACACGAAATTTGATTCTAAAAAAACCTGAGGTTTTTTTTTTATTTATCCCATTTTGCAGATGAGAATAAGGAGAGTTAGAAAGCTTAAGGGATTTTTTTTCAAGTTCATACAGATAATACAAAGATCTGAGGCAGGATTTGAGCTCAGGTCTTTCTGACTCCAAATCCAGGACTCTTTCCCATTTACATAGTTATTTCTGTAATAATATCTGTCATACCTAATTCCCTGGGGAGAATTTAATTCAGCCAACATTTATTAAGTACTTAAGTGATGAAAGCTCCTTGTGAGTAGTGATTATTGCGTTCTTTATGCTTGTATCCCCAGTGTCTAGTCCACTGGCTGGCATATCACAGGCACTTAAGCAGTGCTTACTGATTAATTTATTCGATCTTGTTCTGAGTTGTTATAAATGAATAGTTTCCTGTCATTATGATTTCTTGTCCCCCAGCTTGAACATCACCACTGATAAACCCTGGGCTTAGCTGCAGGATTCTATAGCATTTTCATTTGGTTCAGACCCCACTCACTCAGGGAGGCATATAGGCTGCAGGCCATGAGTTTGATACCTCTCTTTTAGTGAAGGAGTCCCTACCCTGGGAAAACAGGACACCTGAGTTCAAATCCTGCCTCTGGCCTTGATGATCTCTAGAATTCATATTACTTGGTGTCAGTTTTTATCTTCTGTAATACTGGATAGTTCTATTTGCACCACAGTCTTAGTGAGACAGCAGCAGCAGAAACAGTAGCAGCAGCAGTAGTAGTAGCAGGAACAGCAACAGGAGAAGTGGTATGTCCAGAGGGAGACAGCTAGAATGATATGGAGCCTGGAGACCATGGCACATAATAACCAATAACTGGAGATCTTAAAGGAAGACATGGAGGGGAGAGGTGTTAGGGTGGGGGGAGGCTGTGTATTGGGAGCAAACCTCTTTGTCAACTGTAAATTGCTATGAGAATGTAAGGTCTTACTATAATAATAAAATTTCTTTGTCATCTTAACATTATAACTAAGGAAACAAAAGAAATACGACTTTATTCATTGTGTTTTATTGTATGAGAATTTGGGTAGATTGATCTCTGAATATATGAAAAGGTAATTATTTAGAATGAATTAAAACCAACTCCATTTTCTCCTCTATTCTTATTTTTCTTTTAAACAAAGCCAGGAGTATGGTGTTTAAACCTAAATCTCCTTTATTCACTTGGTTCTTCATTATCTGGTGCATTGTCTAATGATTCTGTGCTGAGCTGAGACAAAAAATTCTAAACTGAGAAATCTTTAGCATCTCTTTTGTTGTATCTTGCCTTGATCTTAATTGCATACAGGACAGGATGGTCTATTTCTGTTTTGCACCATATTGATTACTCTTAAATGACCCCTAAAATCCAAGTGATAGGCAACATAGTCCTTGGCAAATGCAGAGATTTTAGACAATCATTCAACCTACATATTTCATTTAACGCTGCCATTAAATTTTTAAGTGGAAAGGACTAAATTATTTGATAAATAATTCCATCTCTATGTATGTCATATTCAAGTGGAATCTGCATGGAAGGAGTTGTGGTAACTGATGCCAGAGAGCTGCTTATGTATTTATTTAGTTTTTATTTTCTTTGACTTGGGAAGACCAGAACCAAAGCCTTGATGTGTAGGAAGAGAAGAGAACACTGCACTTTCCTTCCTGAGTTCAAGGTATTAGGTCAGGATGATGCGTGATCTGGGATACTAAAAATACCGGCAGGTATGATGACTGAGCAATTATTGTCCATGATCTCTGAAAAGTTTCAGAGAACTGGGCAGATGCTACAAGAGTAGAGAAAAACAAATGTACTACTAAAAATAGGAAAAAGGATGGAGTCTACCAAGTATAATATAGTAAGCTTGACTGTGATTCCTGACAA
>JAQQSK010007235.1:0-14070 GCA_028658325.1 Potorous gilbertii
ACTCTATAGGTAAATTAAGTGAGGTTATAGATTAACTTACAGTTAGAGGGTTCACAAGTAGGCTGATTTACATGTTGCCAGAGAGTCAGGGATAGTTGAGATTCTTTCTATGGTTTTTATTTAATGAATGTTTAAGGCCTTAAAGGACAGGTTCTAGTCAAGTAAAGTTAATATTAACAGAAGACAGGCTTTCAGTTAACTAAAAGTTGCAGGAGGAATGACCCTTTGCCTCCAATAATAAAAATTAATGAAAGGAAAATAAAAATAATAAAAATTCCAAATACAATATTATAAGGATTTGTTATGAATATTTTATTTAAGCCTCACTTTGCTCATTTTTATCTTTCAGATTTACTTTTAGGAAGAACACTGTCCAATAAAGCCCTTGGGACTGGTCTATTATTTTCTTTTAACTGTGAACCAAAGGCCGCCACAAGTATATTTTTAAAGTTGCTGAGATGCTTTTTAAAATCAGTCTCTGTGCCCATGACATGCCTTTGAAACTTGTCTGAAGATCCTTTAAGTGGTAAACAGTACTTTTACAATCAATGCTCAGGAACAACTGACTGTGACTATATATGTGTATGCATATACACACACACACACACACACATACATGTGACTATATATGTGTATGCATATATATGTATATATACATATTTGCAACAGTTTTGTCTTTCTTTTATTCTCAAGTCGGGGTGGGGTAGCAGGAGAGATGGAGGAAAGAAGGTAGATTTTTGCCAATTGAAAAATAAACCCAATATAATTTTAAAAAAGAAGATTCCCTTCAAGGTTAAAAACAGCTTGCCCTCACCAAGAAGGAGAGATTTTTTTGGTACATTTAAAAAAAGGAGCCAATACTTGTGAACAGAACTCTATTGGTACTACCTGCCCATCTGGTAACCTGTTTGCGCATCATCTATTGTCTGTGAAACTAAGTCAAGTTTTGCCCCAGAACTTGGAACTCATGGTGCCAACTTTTGACTCATCTGTTCATTAAAATTCTTCCTTATCCATGACTTAGAGTGGAATTGCATCTAACATAGTGGTTAGATTCTAAAATTGTCATGTAAGGTGGAAGTTGCATATAGCATTATCTTCTTTCCATATACAGTACCAATGCGATATTCACAGTGCCTACGGCAGCCATGAATATCCCAGTGCAATTCTGAATCATCAGATACCACACAGTCTCCACATGGAAGACAGAACCAAAACCTTCATTCAGACACCAGAAAGTCAAATCCATCATAGTAACAAAAATCTCTACTCAATAACAATGCAGAAGACAATACCATCCCAAAGTCTTCCCTGCCCCAACAGTCTTCCCACAAGCCAGCTCCATTAAACAAATCACAAACAAGCTCTCTCACTCACACTAGCCAGCTGCCTGTTTGCCTGTATCCTTCCTAGCTCTAACTGCTCTCTGACTTAACTTCTTCTCAACTCTGCTCTACCTCTGCCTCTTCCTATTCCACCCTTTCAGCAAGGTCTTCCCACCACAGGCTCCATATAACTCGGACTTCCATGTGACTCAGGCTGGTCACATGGACCTATTAATTAATGAGAAAGATCTTCCCATTTAAATTACCATTACACCATAGTAGCAAATAGTTTCTGGTATGCTAGAACCATGTAGTTTGGAGAGTAAAATGCAATAAAAACAAACTAAAGCACATGTTCTTTGATTGTGATAACAGTTTATTAACAATGACAATTATTAGCTGGTAATAAAGTTGGTCAAACTGGCCCCCTCAGTCAGGTCAGTGACCTTGATGAGAAGTAAAAACCTCACTTTATTGAGATTCAGGAAAGGAGGTGTTCTGGGTGGTTGGGGAATACCACAATTGGTAACAGCTGGGAAAGGTGGGTTGACCTTCAGTGGTCGAGGAGCTTGCTCCCTGTGACAATTAAGGAAGGTTAATTGTTTTATGAGCCTCCACTGCCTCTAGTATCTTGGCTACAAAATCAGCACCACCCTAATTGGGACTACTTAATTAGTTTTCCTTTTGGAGCAGAGCAAACCATCCACAATTTTAAAAGTTGAGAAAAGGGCAGAAGAATTGTCTTTTGGGGAGGGCTCAGCCTAATCTAGTTTTTGTTTATAAGCAACAAAATATTTCCCAGGTTAAACTTTTAGCAAGCAAATGTCCCAGGGGCTAATTCCAAGGGCACGGTGTTATCATCCTAGCTATCATCGTGTTAATGATAACACCTTCCCTTTCAACCAAGCCCTTAAGCCAGTATTGATTGGAAGAGACCACATTCTTGTTCCAGATCAATTCAGGCAGGAATTGACCATTATAAAAATCTACACAGAATAAAACCAATTATGCTGTAAGGTCGATCAGTAGAAATCAGAGGTAATATTAATTTCTATCTCATTATAGGTAAAAGAAAGTTGGAAAGACAGAGCCATCATTTTTGGATAAGGATTGGCTTTAAGGGGTGAGTCAGTTGGACTCAAGTGTAAAATGAAATGGAGTACGTGCTATGGCCAGACAAGGCTCCACTTGCTCCACTGACAGGGAGTAGGTAGGACAGTAGAGTCTGCTGGGAAGTGGAGGAAGCATGATATTGGGGTTTGGGGTGCTAGATTCCCATCTCATCTTGGGCTTACTTTGGGTAATATGTTCACTGGGTAGAAAGCTGGATAGACTTGCTGACACTATTAACTGTTCTATCTCTACGTGTCCTCTCTCTGTCTGTCTGTCTCCATCTCCTCTACCCCGCCCCCCCCTCTCTCCTTTCTCTTTTTTGGTCTCTCTCCTCTATCTCTGTCTTTTTGTCTATCTATCTGTCTCTCTTGGACAGACACCGACAATATTATTCTTTATCAGTAGAAACACGCGAGTTTAGCAACTAATTAGCAAAAATAATTAATTAAAATAAGAAGCTCCAGTAGTTTTGTCCCTAGATTGAGCACATCCCACACACAATCAGGAGTAATCACTCCAACGGTGGCCTTTCTATATTCCAGGGTTCCTGACCTTAAGCACAAAAACTGATAATTACAGTTGGGTCAATTAGTATATTTTGGGTTTTTGACTACCTGGGAGCTGTCCATCTGTATAAGCAGTGGGAAAGGGTGATGTACCAGCCCCATCTGCTGGCTGAGCTCTGAATAGCTGGTAGACGTAAAGAAATGTATCCTGACAGTATTTGATGGGGCCCCCCTGCCTTGGTGCTTTGACTCAGACAGTAAAGCTCAGGGCAGCAGTTCAGGGTGGAATGGGGAAGACCTAAGGCTTGCACCTATACAATTGGGATGGAAACCTGCCTCACATGCAAGGCAAACTCCTCAGGCTACATGTTGTCTTTTGGCAATTTCTTTTGCCAGTCAATAAACATTTATTAAACTATGAACTAGGCATTGTGCTAAATACTTTACCATCAAGGTTGCTTCTGATGTTCATTTAAAATTGATTTGTATGGAGATGTTATGCACAGGAGAAGTTGCAGCCTTGTGGTGGGGAGGTCAGAGGAAAGACAGGCACACAGTGTGATTGTTATTAGTCTATACCAGAGGTTCTCAAACTTGTTTGGCTTACTACCCTTTTTTAAAAAAAATTGCTCAGAACTCCCCTGGAAATCTACTTTCTTTAATGTTTTAACTTTTTTTTTTTGAAATTTGCATCATTTAAAAAAATGTAAATTTTTTAAAAAAAATGATGCATTGTAAATTTAATAACTTATTGTAAATTTGTTAGTTTTTTCCTACATTCAAATTTTGATTACATAATATTGTATCATGTAACGATATAGTATTATATGTAAACAAGTGATTACATGCACATAATCCTGCTGATCCAACAAAGTGGGACATGCTGCCTGCCAACGCTTCTTGTTAAGACCTATTAGTGGATTTGACCACCAATTGTAACTTGCATTTTGCATGTTTATTTCTAAAAGAATGTGATCACTACAACTTTAACTCTGTTACACAGATGAAACATGTACGAACAGTTTTTCTTCTCTTCTTTCCTTATGTTTTCACCACCCCCTTATTTTTATTCAATGCCCCCTAATTACAGCTGAGGTTACTACCAACCCCTGGATCACCCCAGAGCCCCCCAGGGGACAGTATCACCCACTTTGGGAACCCTTGGCTCTATACCTTGAAATTAAGACATGAGGGGCTTACTCTATCATGGGGAAAACAAGATCACAAACACAATCACAACTTATTTACAGAGTAAGATAACATGTAATAAAAAAATGCTAAACTGCAAAGTGTAGACAATAAATGCAATAGAAGTAGTTACAAAGCGTAAATATTATATAAATAAATGATTTAATTCAACAAATAATTATTAAGCATCTAATTTGTTCAAGATACTATATTTGGCATGAATGATATGAAGATAAGGTCTCTGCTCTCAGGGACCTTACATTCTCCTCGGGAATACAACACAGAGGAAGATAAGCAAGTATAAGAATACGGGAGCTATTGTTTTTCAATATATTGGATGTATAATATATGTGTACATATGAGAATACAACACAAAGCCTTTTGTCTTAAGGAATGCCAAGCATTTGAGAAAGCTAGGTTTATGTGACTATGTTGTGGGCAATATTTACTTCCCATAAACATGTTCCCTTAGAGTAGAGAGGGGCAGCTAAGTGGTATAATGGATAGAGTGCTAGTCCTGGAGTCAGGAAGACTCATTTTCCTGAGTGAAAAATCTGGCCTCAGACACGAGCTGTGTGACCCTGGAAAAGACCCTGTTTGCCTCAGTTTCCTCATCTGTCAAATGAACTGGAGAAGGAAATGGTAAACCACTCCAGTCTTTTTGGCAATAGGGTCATGAAGAGTTGGACACAACTGAAAAATGACAACAACCCAGAGAATAGAATTTTCGACCTTGTTGGCACCTTACAGATGGTCTACATTATAATCTCATAACTGGTACACAAGCTCAAATTCCATGCATTGTAATATAGTTGACTCAAAGTTTCTATTATTTTAAGTGCTCTGTGAATAAGATGCCATTAACGTACTGATGGTATGATATTCTCAACTTTGCATAAACTCTGATACCTTCTCAGACACCTCTGAAAAGGAATTATTTGCATGACAATATTTTTGAAATTTTCCATTTTTGAAATGGGTAATGGACTATGAACGGATAATATAACCAAGAATTCTACTTTTCTGAGGGTCAGGTTTGAGAAAAAATATTGCAGACACCATTTCATGCGCATATACCAATGTTATCTTTTCCCTGTGTAGATCAGCTAGGTGGCATAGTGGATAGTATATTAGTCCTGGAGTCAGGAAGACCTGACTTCAAATCCAACCTCAGAAACTTGTTCGCTATGTGACGTTGGGAAAATCGCTTAACTTCCCTTAGCCTCAGTTTCCACATCTGTAAAATAATATACCCATTTCACAAGTTTGTTGTATCTAGTAAGATAATACATGAGAATCATTTTGAAAATATTAAGTATTTTTTATAAAAATTTTTGCGAATATCAGTGTGACAGAAATGCCAGTTATCATTGTCATTTTTGCTACTTGGCAGCTGCTCCCTTTGGCTTTCCCTATCAAGGTTTGCCTTGAGTGAAAGAGAGAGGCTTCAGTAAGGTCCCTAGCAGGAACTGATTCTGAGGCTCAAACTGTCACCATTTGATCCCTTGTTGTAGTTTCCAGTGGCAGGTGCTCTAGCAGCTTACTGGCTCAGACATCCCACCTAGGGGAACACACAAACACAGGATGCTTATTCCCTTCTGGTTGCCCTCTCCAGATGGGACTATCCCTTCAGGACCCAAGGGAGGGGAGGCATCTGTGGGTCCCAGTCCACTGTGACCATGCAGTTTAATTAGGTAAGGGTCTTGCCTCCCTTCTTGCTTTGCTCCCATTCATTCAAAAGTGGCAGAATCATGAGGGTCAGTCATGAAGGGACACCATCAGTAACACGCCTCTACTCCACTCTGATTTATTACACAGCTTCATTGTAACTCCAGATTGTGGAAACAGTGAGTTTTTTTTCCTGTTACAGCGGTTGCAGCTGCTCCCTTCCCTACCTCATCCTGTTAACTATTGCTGGTCTGGCTGTGTGTGGTAACACCCTCTGGTGTAACTGAGAGATCTATGTTCTATCCTGTGCCTTGGTTGAGGTTCTGCTCCCATCCGCCCTTCTCATGTTAAAGGAAACACTGATGGATATGTTTAATTCACTTTACCTATGAGAGGCAGTGTGGCATAGTGGTAAATGTGCTGGACATGGACCCAAAGGGCCCAGGTTCAGATCTCTGCTCTTTTGCTTGCTGCCTTTATGGCCTTGGGCAGGGCTCTCTGTACTTCTGTTTCTCTTCTGGTGAAAGGAAGGGATTAGTGTAGAGGAAGAGATGGGCAGTGGTGCTGGAAGATTGTCTGGCAGCTGTTTGTCATCGTGGCCCCAACCAGTATTTCATCGTCATCACCACCCTTATCAAGCACTTATTAAGTACTTAGTATGCTCCAGGCACTGTGCTAAACAGCAAAGACAAAAAGAAAAGCAAAACCACAGTGACTGGCCTCATCTCCAGTCTTACGGGACATTACTCCTCCCACACTCTGTGATCCAGTCAAACGGATCTCTCTGTGTTTCACACGGGATATTCTCTCTCCTGTCTCTGTGCTTTCACACTGTCTGTCTCCCATGTCTGGAAAGCACTCCCTCTGTCCCACAGAGTGTCGCTCTTCCTTTAGAATACAGCTGTTGAGCCCTCCCATCCTCAATTGCTAATGCTCTCCTTCTCATACTACCTTGCTTGTATTTAACTACTTTTTATATTGTTGTTTATTAATGTTATAGTTTGGCAAGACCTATTTTTGTGTGTCCTTTCTCCCCCATTAGAACATCACTTTTTTTTTTTTGGCATAGGCATTGCTTCATTCTTCATACTTGTATCCCCCTAGCGCATAGTAGGGATTTAACAAATTCTAGTTGATTGACATAAACAACAGAAAAGTCCACTATGTCCCTGGGCATAGTATTCAGAATATATGGGGATCCTCTAAAAGCCTTTCAGATTGGAAGAATATCACCCAGCTCTCATGATTTACGATACCACCAGATGGAACCTAGGGAGAATTTCTAGGGGTATTGGTCAAAACATTTGAAGATCCTAGAAGCAGGGTACTTCTTTCATCAGTATTGCTGATTGATGGTAGAGGATTCATAAAAGAAAATTAACATCTGGCTAAGAAGATACTGTTTGAGAAAGAGATTTGAACTTCTGGACCATGGGTCCAGAATAATATAAGAATATATACAATAAGAAAATATAAGGATGGGTTTGTAGCAAGAGATGGAAAGCACTCGAAGTGAATTGATAAAAACATATTTTCATTGAGACCTGTGAATTTTGTTTAAGGCTTTAAACTGAAAAGAGAGCAGGTCTATTTATTATTATAATTAAAGCTGATAAGCCTAGTAACAAAGAAGTAGCAAGTACAATGGAAGAAGACTAGCAGGAGTTTCCGAGAAGAGTTTTCATTGCTTCCAAGAGATCTCCATCCCTCATTAGAAATTCTGACATTCTCTTATCTGACTGAAACCTCCTATCGTTCTGTCTGTCTCTGTGCCTCACCCTTCCAAAGCCTGTTCTTTGTGGACATTGAGTAAGTCAGTATCTCCATCCTTCAGTACTTTCCCAGGTTGTTTATTACCTTAGTTTTTTATTTCACTCTCCTCTCTCTCAAATATCCATCCAATAGTTAGTCTTTTCAACTCTATGCTATCCTCTGCACTCTTCAATCCCTTGTCCCTCTGTCCTCTCCTCTTAGCAAATGTCAGCCGCAGGTTACTTCTGTTCCTACTCACAAGCCACTGAATGCAGATAGAAGAAGTCTCACAACGCTGTTGATTGGGTACGTTAAAATTCATGTCACACAATCCCAATTGGGTCCTCATTGCAGCAGGGCAGATCTTTTAATCCTCTCTAATTGATTTCCTATCTCGTTCTCCACAGTAACTATTACAAACCTTGTCTTCCATCCTCCAACTCTCTACCCATCCTAACTGTGCCCTCCTCTGCCCACTTTTCCCCCACCCCACTTTCATCTCAGCTCAAGACTTTCTGCCTTTCAGTTTATTGAAAACAAATTGGGTCTATTTGATGTGAGTTCCTTCTTTTTCCATTTTCTTCATCACCAAAATCCTTGCTGTCATCTCCCGTTCTGGCTTCCTTTTCCTCAATCCCTAATATAGGGATGACCTTTGTCCTTGTCCAGGCCACCCCCTCTGTATGAGTACTTGTTGCCATCCCTTCCCAGTTTCTCTTGCATATTGCATCCTGAATAACACCCCTCTAACTTGTCTTCACCTTTTCCCTATCAATTGATTGCTTCCCTACCACCTCCAAATATTGCCAAATGTCCTGAGCCTTATAAATCCTTCACTTAGATCCTAGCATTTCAAGATATTATATAATATCTTTCCTCCATCTTGCAGCTAAATTCCTTGAAAAATTTAGCTCTTCTTAGTTGCTATCTCTATTTCTCTCCTCTCATTTCCTTACTCCTCAACCCTTTTCAATCTGGCTTCTAGCCTCATCACTCAACTGAAACTGCTCTCTCCAAAGTTATCGGCGATCTCTTAATTTCCAAATTTGATGCTCTTTTTCAGTCCTAATCCTTCTTGATTTATCTATTGCATTCGACACTGTTGAACACTCTCCTCTGGGATACTTTCTCCCCTCTGGGTTTTGGTGATGCTATACTCTCCCGGTTTGCTTCCTTGACTCCTCACTTTATTTTCGCTGGTTCATTCATATCACTTCCTGTGACCTTGGACATTCCCCAAAGTTCTGTCCTGCCCCTTCCTTTCTTCCTTTATATTCCTTCTTAGTAACTTCGTAATTTCCTTGGGCTTAATTATCATTTCTACATAGATAACTCCCAATTTCACATATACAGCACCAGTTTTTCCCCTGAAATGCAATCCCACACCACCAGTTGCCTACTGAACATTTCAAACTGGATATTCTGGAGACACCTTGAACTCAACATGTCTAAAATCAAGCTACTTAAACTCTCCTCTCTTCCTAACTTCCCTTTTTTCTGTTGAAGGTACCACAGTCTTTCCAGTTTGCAAGGTTTGTCATCTCAGTGTTATTCTCCTCTCCACATATTTAATCAGCTGCCAATTTTTGTCAATTCTACCTTCACAGTACCTCTTTAATGGAACTCCTTCTCTCTGCTCATGTAGCCGATACCTCAGGTCACGTAGATTATTGTAACAGCCTTCGAATTGCTCTCGGTGCCTCCTGCTAGTGTATAGTCCATCCTATACACTATTGCCAAAGTTACTTACCTTACGCTCACCATCTGACCATGTGATTCCCCTATTTCATAAACTCCTATGGTAACTTCTTGCCTCTAGGATCAAATGAAATCTCTGTTTAGCACTGAAAGTCCCATACAACCTGGTCCCAACCTATCATCCCAACTTTGTGGGACATTACTCTTCCCTGAACACTCTGTGATCCAACCAAGGCTAGAAGCCTAGCCTTCTCTCTGTTCTCACAGGTGAAGCTCCACCTCCAGTCTACAGGGTCTTTGGCACTGACTGGCCCCCATGCCTGAAATTCACTACCTCCTTACCTTTGAGTCCCTCCTTACCCAGACAGTCCCTCTTCCTTTAAAATGCAACTTAAACACCATCTTTGGCGTGAAGCCTTTCCTGACACCCCTTCCCCACCAACTAATAATGCCCTTCCTCTGTCATTAACTTTTATTTAACTACTTTTTAATATATTTGTATTTTATTCACTTCCTATTTATGTTGTACACATTTTTATATGTACTTGTCTCTCTTTCCCTTCCACCATTAGCATTAGCATTTAATTTCCTTGATAGTAGGGATTATTTCACTTTTTGTGCTTCCTACTTACTTATTTCAAATAGTTCAGAGAAGGGATAGGGAGGAACGAATTCCTTAATATTTTGTAGGAGTCAGTTTGAAAGGAGGGAATATGAAAAGTGAAATTCCAAAGACATGAGAAAAATGATTTAATGAGGAGGAAAGAGGGGAGTTGTTGAAAGAGAATGATGTGAATTTGAGGTACTCTGACTCAGTGACCATCAAAGGCCCTGTGCTTAAATTGGTATTTAATAAATACTTGTTAATTGATTGATTGGAGAGAACCAGTAATAAAACCCATCACTTCAAATTACCATATAAAATGTATAAATATGGGTAATGAACATGGTGACCTAGAGATACTTATAGAAAGGAAAATTTGACTTTACATGTTTCACTGAGATTTGGTGACATGAAATTCATTAGTGACATTTGGGCTAAGAAAAATGAGGGGTACATACCTTCACTAGAAAATATACACTCTGAAATTATCCCGAGTCCTCCTTGTCATCCACTGATGAGGACTTTGCTCTGACAATGAAGGCATGACTCTATGACAGGCAGAAACATTACCATAAACATGTGGGGATGATTCATTCAGCCATGACTCAATGGTCTGGTCAAATACCTAAGCCAGAGGAATGAAATTCATGTTTAAAAGAAAGAAGCAGAGCTAAAAGATGCAAATGAGAGATGGACAACATGAAGAAACTTGGTTTTCTAGTGGGAAAAGCCTGAGCCTCTTTGAGGCTTCTGTAGGAAGGCCTATCTCCCCAGAAAAGGAATTCCATAACAACAGGAAAGAAGGAAAGGACATAGTACCAGAGATGTCAGTGATTGGAGGCTGGGATAGGATTATGAGTAATCCCTCGGGCATGTTGGGAGTTGCAGGAATGTTAGGTGCCAACAGTAGCGAAAGAAAGTGATTGATCAATGGGGGAAACTCCAGGAGAAGTGGATGAACTTAGGAGCAAAATCTCCTGGACATTGAAGAGGAATTCCTGTGTGATGCTGATTTTCCTTATGAAGGAAAAAGGAGAAATTTCTGGAAAACATCCAATTCTGAGACCACACAGAACTATGGCCAAGCAGTGGCAAGATATATAGCCACTTAAACCTTTCCCCCTACTGGTTTTCTGAGTTATGCTGACTGTGCAAGTCTGGTTACACCCTTAAGCAACTCTCAGTTTTGCCCCCCTTGCCCCCCACTCTAAAGCTTTAAGTCAAGAGGACTATATTGATGACCGGTGGTCATCAGGATTGTTGCTTGATTCACTAGTAACTCAATGTTTTTCCCTGTGGAGGGATGGAGGACCTCAACTGCAAAGTAGTATTAAAAGTCTGGAGGACTATATAGATCCCTGGGGAGGGTGGAGACTCTCAGGAGTGGAGAGAGGTGTAGTAGCATTGTATACAAAGAAGTTACACTCATGAGGAAATCCAGGGACTCAATAGTGAAAACATGGTAGAGAGTATTTGAGTAAAGATCAGTGAAGGGAGAAACAGAAGTCTGGGTCTAAGTACCAGTCCCCATCCTTATTTGGACCACTTTAACAGGAGGATGAAGGAGAGGAAATTAAGATATTATTTGACTAGATTTTGGTTGAACAGATTTCAGACAGTTCAGAGAAAGAATAGGGAGGATCGAACGCCTTATTTTGTAGGAGTCAATTGAAAAGGAAGGAATCTGAAAAATGAAATTCCAAAAAGATGAGAAAAATAATTCAGTGAGGAGGAACAAGGGGAGTTGTCTAAAGAGAATGATGTGATATGAGGTAGTCTGACTTGGATTTGTTTAGAAGTTGAAAGCATAGGGTCTAGCATAGGGACCAGATCTGTGATTTCATTGATTTAAGGTTATCCCCAGAAAGGAAACAAAGCAACTACAAATTTTCTGCAATTTACAGTCTTAGATCAAGGCTTAGAGTAGGTTAAGTTCTTTTTAAATCCTTCTTAAGTATTACTGCACAGAGGTTGTGCAAGTCAAAGGAGAGGAGAAGGAAATGAGGGCAAGTAACCGGGAACAAATGCAAAAGGTTAGCAGGAAATTATATCTGAAATATTTAATGATTTGCCCTTGGCCTCCTAGATAGTGTCTGAAGAAGGGTTCAGATCCAAGTCTTCAGGTACCAGATTCAAGGGTTTAATTACGAGGTCATGCTCTTTCAGATCCACATAAATCCACCCATCAGTATTCTTTGGACTTTTGATTTGGCAGCTGGTGGCACAGTGGATAGAGTTCTAGATCTGGAATCAGGAAGAGCTAAGTTCAAATCTAACCCCAGATACTTAATAGCTGTGTGAGCCAGGGCAAGTCTCTCACCCTTGGTCTGCCTGTGGTTCCTTAACTGTAAATGGGAATGGTAGATATTTAATAAATACTTGAGCCCTTCACTATCTCCTTCATATGAAAAATAAGGGCCAGAGGCAGAATTTGAACACAGGTCCTCTGAGTCCAGAGGCAACACTATTTCCCAATGTCTATCCACAACTCTTCAGTAATTTTTTCATACCACTTCTTCCATGGTGATATTTGACACCTGTCCTTAGGACTATTCCTAATTAGCTCCACTTTTCCTCCTATGGTCCTTGCCATGGCAACAGCTGACACATGTACTGTTTTGTTGCTTTTCAATCATTTCAATCATGTCCAACTCTCTGTGACTCCATTTGAGGTTTTCTTGGCAAAGATCCTAGAGTGGTTTGCCATTTCCTTCTCCAGCTCATTTTGTAAATGAGGAAACTGAGGCAAATAAAATTAAGTGACTTGGCCAGGGTGGCACAGCTCGTCAGTGTCAAAGGTTGGATTTGAAGTCTGGAAGATGACTCTTCCTAACTTTATACCCTGAACTTTATTTACTGTGCCACCTACTGCATGCTGTTTTGCTCAGGTCCTGAAATGTTTTTGAACTCTGTCAAATACAATGGGAGAATGTATTTGTTCATAATAATTATAACAGATAACCCTTTTAAAAACCCTTTTTAAAAAATTACTCTGTCTTGGTTTAGTTGGTATATTAGTTGAATTTGTGCCATCGACTCAAAGAGGGATTTTTGAAATACCTTTCTGCATGCTCATCTCCCTTTTGAAATCATTTAGCTGAGCCATCTCCAGTCATCCTGAACTGTATCTGGCCACTGGACCCAGGTGGCTCTGGGGGGGAAAGCTTGTACAGCCTTCCCTCACTCAAATCAAAGTCAACTGCAAGTCATGTCATCCTTTCCCTGATGTTATGGTCTGCTTCAAAAACAAAGGGCAAACACACCCTCTGAGTGGTCTGAGCTGCCAGAATGGGGACCCAACTAGTTGGGTAACTCAGCTCATCCTCTCAACCTCCCTCTCCTTCTCCTCTCCAAAAGAAGGTAAATTCTGATGGTCAGAAGCTGCCAAGCTAACTTGGGGTTTACTGGCTAGATTTCTCCTTCTCCTTCCTTCCTTCCTTCCTTCCTTCTTTTCTTTCTTTCCTTCTTTCACAAAACCTTAAACCTAGTTCACTCTGAAATTCTTAGATTGGACCACAATAGGTCCCTGCCCAAGCTCCACTTAAGGGTTGTATTTTGGGCCCTCCTGGCCCAGAGTGAATGTCAATGGTTACTGTTTCTCTTTGGAACAGCAACCCTGAGGATCTTCCCCTCCCAGCTTGATTTTTTTTCTTTTTTCTTTCTAATTAAAGGGGCTATCCCTTGACTCACTTCTTATTGAGGACTATTCAGTGAATGAGTGTTACCTCTTGGTTGCCCAGAGAAGTTTGTCAGTATTGTATGTCAATTTCATGATGGCGAGTTTGCCCAAGTTCTGAGTAGAGGACAATGCTCTTATGCCTTCCCGGTCACCAATGGAGTGAAACCGGGCTGTGTGCTTGCTCCCAGGCTTTTTCGCTTGATGTTGCCAGCCATGCTGTCAAAGCCTTTCAATGAGGATAAACATGGCATCAAGGTCAACTATCGTACTGGTGGTAAGTTCTTCAATTTGAAAAGGCTACAAGTCAAGATCAAAGTGGAGAGAGTGTTGGTGTGTGATTTTCTGTTTGCAGATGATTGTGCACTCAATGCAGCCTCTGAAACTGAGATGCAACAAAGTCTGGATCAATTCTCTGCTACCTGTGCTAATTTTGGCCTAATAATTAACACCAAGAAAACACAGGTGCTCCATCAGCCACCACCACACCATCCATACATGGAACCATCGGTTACAACAAATGGAAAAGTTTTGAATACT
>JAQQSK010007236.1:0-14070 GCA_028658325.1 Potorous gilbertii
AGAGAGAATAGAAGCAATGGGGGGCATGATAGGATGGAGGGAAAAATATAGTTAGTCTTACACAACATGACTATTATGGAAGTCATTTGCAAAACTACACAGATATGGCCTATATTGAATTGCCTGCCTTCCCAAGGGGAATGGGTGGGGAGGGAGGGATGGGGAGAAGTTGGAACTCAAAGGTTTAGGAACAATCACTGAGTATTGTTCTTGCTGCTAGGAAATAAGCAATACAGGTAATGGGGAATAGAATGTTATCTTGCCCTACAGGACAAAAGAGAAGATGGGGTAAGGGAAGGGAGGGATGAAAGAAGAGAGGGCAGATTGGTGATAGGGGTAATTAGAATGCTCAGTGTATTGGGGAGGAGGGAGGGGACAAATGGGGAGAAAATTTGGAACCCAAAATTTTGTGAAAATGAGTGTAAAAAGTTATTTAAATAAATTTATTTAACAAAGTGAAAAAAAAAAGACTACTTGTTTAGGTCAGGCATCCATTTAGAGTTTATTGCAATAAGATACTGATTAAAACCCAATTTCTTCCAGACTGCTTTCCAGTTTTCCCAATATTCTTTTTGCTTGCTTGAGCTTATCTTTATTCTAAAAATTACCATTTTAGAAAACTTGAGTTCCTTTATCATGTACACTCAGCCTAAGAGAAAGGAAATCTGCCCCAAGCTTTGATAGGACCAGGGAGCTATCAATTCTACAACCACATTTCCTTTCACTTTGCTTCCTAGTTATCTAAGAGAATAAAGGAGAACAGCCCATGTAAACTCAATACCCTTCTGACTTGGTAGATATTCCAGTCATCACGCCCACCACACTGATGACCAGGTGCAGCTCTGTACGCAATAGGGATATAGTGCATGGATGAGAGAAATGAAACTTCTCCTTAAGTCTCCTTATGTTCTTCCCACTATTCACTAACCCAGAGCCCAGTCACTGTCTCTTATCTTTGCTCAGTCTCCTTTTAGTTATTCCTTCATAATCAGCTCTCCTAGTCTGAAGGGGTTTTATTCCCTTGTTTTCTTTTTCTCTGAACTCTTCTCCCTCTCTTAAAACCCTTTCTTCTCTCTGTGAGAAATTGTGCTGTTCCCTGTTTACTAACTATAATTTTAACATTATACTTATTTTTGCCAACCTTCCTTGGAGTCTGGAATCACATTTCTTAGTGTGATGAATTCTCAGTTTCTTCTAGCTAATGAACTATGGAATCCACTACTTTTAAATTTCTCCTTTGGATAATGAAATTCTGAACATAAAAAGTCTTTCATGATTTCTTGAAATATGATAAGTAGATATTTGGCTTGTCATTTTGTTTTTTTCAAAGACCACAATGATTCTTTGAACACCACTCCCCTATTTTCCAGATAAGGTGACTTTCTAGCAGGTATCTCAAATGCTCTAATAAGTTTTTATTCTTTCAATTTGGTTCTAACATCCCTTTTTATTGAATTACTGATTTCTTATTTTTTGGTCTGTTTTTGAAGACATATGCTATAAGGGAAGGAGTTTTACTTCTTATTATATGTTATTTGTTCTTTATCCAAGAGGTCTAATTTCAGGTTTTAGCTTTTGTTTCAACTTTTTCTTCATTCCTTCCAGCCACTCTTGAGTTTCTTTTTATTAATTCACTTTTTCCCATGGTTCCATTTGCAATTATTTGTGGAAATATTTTTTTGTAATTTTATCTTGGGATTATTATAACTGAATACTTATTAATTACATAAAAATTTTTGTTGTTCTTTCTTGTATTTTCAGTTTCTCCAATAGGACTGGTTAATGTTTCTTTTGAACGTCTTTTGCCTCTACAATTATTGTTTATTATTGTCACCCTGGTTCTTCATGCTTGACCCCGGGTATACATAGAACACTGCAGAAGTCATATTGAACTTTCAAGACTTGACTTGAAATCAGTAAGTCCTAATAATATCTCCTTGTTCCTTCCTCTTCCATAAATATGAATCTGGAGTAACAAGATAGATATGGTTATCTTGGTGGTGGCAGATGCTGAGATCTCACTCTTAGGATCTGTAAAAGTATAGCTGACACAGTAGAGCTATCATCACAGTGGTCTCTGAGATCTGTCCTTTACTTCAGTAATAGACTGGGCTGCTATGTTGAATCATTCTCTGGTCCATACCACACTGCTGAACAGGTTGGATGAGATAAGGATTAACACAATCTCTCCTACCTGCTCCTTCTTATCATTTGATTGAGGTCACATAAAGGAAGACAAGGAGATTTCAAATACTAGTTCACTTCTGAAGCTTACAGCATAGTCTTTTCTTGTTTGGGGTGAGGAAAGGTAGCATAAGTTATCTTCCTGGAGGAGATACATCTAACTTTTTTTCCTATTTGTTATTTTCTGATTTATTATGGTGATTTTTTTTTTCCACTGTTCTACTCAAGTAGCACTTGCATACAGTAGAGAGTTAATAAATGTTTGTTTAACTGGGGGGGATACATACATACATACATATATACATATACATATATATTAGCTGCTATTAAAGGAAAAATTAAAATATGTAAACAGCTCTCATAGTTCATTGATTATATAATTGAGATAAGGAAATTGAAAAGTAAATGTATGTCCATATAAAGAGTGGTACAAAATAGAAGCTCAAACTCCTCTACTTTCTTTAATGATAAAGGGACTTATTAAATGCCATAAGAGGCAGTATGTATAGTAAAGAGTGTCAATAATGTTGGTTTAAGACTCAAGAAGTCTTAAAACATTTGATTTCAATGTCAGGGAGACCTGGTTTCAAGTTCTTCCTCTGATATATTGTGGTTATGTGACCCTGAGCAAGCCAATTGACCTCTCAGCTATCCCAGGCAGCTCTTTAAGTTGTAAAGTAAGTGAAAATGGACAGAAAGAGCTCTTCACTGGAACCTGTACTCATTAAATGATAGATTTAGTTTCAAATTTTTAAAAGTGTAAGAAAATATGTAATTTGTAGAATGGTTGTCTTATAATTTTGAATATTCCCAAAAAGTTACCTAAAATGGTTTTACATAAAATGAAAATGTGAAGAAAATAGAATAATTATAACAGATTGACATATCATTTTATGAATAAATAATTATCTTACATTTTATTTCTCCAGTGATATTATTAATCTTAATATAATATTCCCAGGAAGCAAAGAGAAGCAAAATATTCCTATTTTATAAGTGAAGAAACTTCCCAAGTGAAATCAATCAATTTGCCCAAAGTTGCAAAGGATTCATTGCAATAGGTTTCAGAAATTTTTGGACTGAGTGCTACACAGCAAGAAAAGATCAAACTCCAAAAATGTTCTAAATAAAACTCTTGATTATGTCATATTCATTTATAGGACATTTTAGAACCAGCTGGATATCCAAAAATTGACAAGATTCCTGAAATACATATGGTCTTATTTAAACAGTCTAATCATATATTTCACCAAGATTAAAAGTAGCATTTCATCTAATTATTTCTGGTGTAAGGATGGAGGTAAATTAATGTAATCACAGAAGGCCTTGACACCTAAAGTGAGTCAACCAATCAAAAATACAAATTATGTGTGAACAAGCCCTTAATCAACTTGAGAGAATTATAATGCTTCAATTGGTTGGATAAAAGAAGATGAGGTCAGTGGGGAAGAGGCTTGTTATAAGTAGAGAAGTCAGTCTGTTGAGCCAGTCTAATGGTGGAAGAGCTCCTGCTTAGAGGATTCTGTTTCTAGCTAAGTCCCTTTAGAGGGAAACTCTCTGGGAAGGTCAAGGTAGGTGAGAACTCCTTTCCACTTACTCCCCTCAAAACCTGCCCCAAATGTCTACTGAAGAGTTTGAACCAACGGGAGATAAACTTATTCAAGAGCAGAAAGAGATACAACAAGTTCACTATAGAAAGAAACACAGATGCAAAAAAGATGGCCACTCAAAGGAAGAAACATCCAGAATTTATCCAACCACCCTTAAGACTGAAAGAAAATAGAAGTCAGAGAGAGACAGAGATAGAGATGGAGAGATTTCTTGCTAAGTAATTTCAATTCTCCTAGTAATGGAACTTCCTATAACAAAACAAATAAGAAATAACCTTGTAATTTTAGTCCTGGAGAATTATCCAAAGCTCTGAGAGATCGTTAATTTTCCAGAGTCACAAGGCTTAATACATGTTGAAGGTATGACCTGAATCACTACAATAGCACCCCATCACCTGATATATAATTTATTTCATAATGATATTTTTCAATTTCATTACAACAAACCTCAACACTCCTTCAAAATGGAGACAATGGATAAAGTAATTAACTTCAAATTTCTATGAATTTAAAATGTTGTTCAACAATGCAAATAGGTTAATTTATTAAACTTAGTAGAGGGACTTTTAGTCTAGGGATACAATTTTCTGTGAATAACATTTCATTTCAGCATCATGCAATTTGAACAAAAGTTTCTATACACAGATATAGTCTTTAGCACTTTTCTGTGTGAGCCACTAGAAAAAGTGAATTGATCACCATCCTGGAAAAATGATAATCATCTGTTAACTTAGTCCTAAGAGGAAGTGAGGGGGGTTTACTCCAAGGAAAGAAGAAACTGAGAAATTCTGTCTCATTTTAGGTTTGGGGTGTGAGTTCAAAGATTGCATAAAGCCACATGAAAGAGTGCACCAAATCACTAATAAGAGAAATGCACATCAAAACAACTCTGAGATTTCACCTCATGCTCAGCAAATTGACAAAGATGAAAAAAGTTAGGAATAGTCATAGGTGGAGATAATATGGGAAAATAGGCTGAAGCATTACATTGTTGGTGGGACCGTGATTCAGGACAATCATTTTGGAAAGTGATTTGGAATTATGCAAAGGAAGTGACTAAAGGGTACATACCCTTTGACCTAGATATTCCATGATTAGGTTTATAACTCAAGGAGATGACTGATAAGAAAAAAAGTCCTCAAATACACCACAAATTTTATAACAGCACTTTTTGGAGTAGCAAAAAATTGGAAACAAAAGAAATACCCACTGAATAGAGAATGCTAAATACATAAGGGAATACAAATGCAATAAATATTGTTATGCCATGAAAAATTATAAATATAATGAATAAAGAGAAATATGGAAATACTTACAGAATCTGATGCAGATTGAAGCAAGGTGAATCAAGAAAAGAACACATACAAAATGGTGTAAAAGGAAATAGTCCCAAAAGAATAAAAAGGCTAATGTTGCAAAACTATAAAGAATTACATGGTTCCCAAGAAAAGCTATGAGAAAAACCCCACTGGAGAGGTGGAAGGCCTAGAGCTATGGAATGCTGAATATATCTTCAGACTTTAAAAATATGTTGATCAGTTTTGCGGATTTTTTTGTATTCTTTTTTTCCTTAAAAAAATATCCTTTGTTATGTGGGAGGACTTCTTGGAAGGGAAAGAAAAAGGATCCTGGCAGAAATTCTGATTATATCCAAAACAAATCAATGAAACTAATTTTTAAAATAGTGTAAGAGACTAGAAACTGAAAGGTTAGATTCTGCATTTGCAAGGTAGGACCACAACAGAGCTCTTTCAGCATCAGACACCTCCTTGTTCAACAGCCAGATTGGGACACACTAAGGCAGAGATTCCCAAAATTATTTGGCCTACCATCCCTTGAAAAAATTACTCAGATCTTTCTTTCATCCTTTAACTTTTTTTTAAAAAATATGTATCATTTCAAAAAGTATATTAAATATTTTTTAAATGATGCATCTTAAATTTAATAATTTATTATAAGTTTGTGGAGCTTTTCCTGCACTGAAATTTTCATGACTCAATATTGTTTCATGTAAAAATATGGTACTGTATTGTGAACAAGTCATTATACACACATATTCCTGCTGGTACACACTGAACTTCCCAACAATACAAGACATGCTTGCCTGCCAACTTGCTTGTTGAGACCTGTTGGTAGACTTGACCACTGATGGGTTATAAGTTGCATTCTGTATGTTTGGAAAATAATGCAACCGCTATGCCTCTCTGTTGCACAACAAATGAAATATGTATGAATGTGGTTTTTTTTCAAAATTTTCTTTTCTTCCCTTCTTTCCTTATGCTTCCACTGTCCCCTCATTTTTATTCAGTGCTCTCCAATTGCATCTGAGGCTACCACTGCCACCCTGGATTGTTCTAACACAGACACCCACAGGTGGCAGTATCACCCACTTTGGGAACCTATGACCCCAAGACATTGAGGAAAGGGTCTCTCAGCCACCAATATTTGCTTACTTTCCTTTCATAAGAACAGGGACAAGATTTTCCCTTGAAATGTGAATTAATAGGTCCACCAAAAATACTAATCTCTTGGCCATTTAACACATGAAAAATAAGCATAAGAATCAAGGATATATCAAGTATCTAGAAAGATTAGATAAGAGAGTAATTTAAACACTTTTGTGGTAGAGGGGAATCAAATTCTATTGGATGAAAAAGATAGAGCAGTATAATGTAGTAAAATGGTGAAGCTTTTTTTTTAATTCTTACTTCTCTAGAGATCATTGTAGAGAGTAACAACAGTACTGTAACAATGACCAACTCTGAAAGACTTAACCACTCTGATCAATGCAATAATTCAGGACAATTCATGATGAAAAATGCCATCCATTTCCAGAGAAACAAATGAACTCAATGAAAATTGAAGAATACTTTTTTCGCTTTATTTTTCTTGCTTTTTTGCAATGTGGCTAATATAGATTTTTTTTGCATGATTTCATATGTGTAATTGATATCATATTGATTCCTTTCCTGAGTGGGGGAAGGGGTTGGATGGAAGGAGAAAATTTGGACCTCAAATTTAAAATAAAAAGAATGTTAAAAATAAATAATTTTGTTAATTTAGGTAGATATCCTGAGTACAAAATAATATGCGGATAAGAATTAATTAAATGTGCAGATACATGATGGCAAATAAGTAGGAGCAAAGAACTGAGTCTCTTAATTGTTGCTTCAGGAATTGTCACTTCTCTCCCATCTGGCTGCCTGAGATAGTGGATGTTAATTCCAAAGTTTTCCTGTTTTTTTAAAAAAAATTTATTCACATTTCTTGTTTTAATTAGTACTATTAACAGCTTTCTCCAGATAAATATATGATTGACCATGACTTCTTTGCATGGTATATTTCATTATCTATGAATACAGTGTTGTAAAAAGAGGAATAAAGTTGATTATGGAGACAAAAAGATGTAGATAGAGTTTTATTTTTTTTGAATTTCAGAGTAGAAGCAGTTAGTTCTTCCTTCTCCCATCACTAACCAGGGTTTATTTAGGTATGTGAAAAAAATCATTAGTTATTTTATAATTTTTCCAAAAGCAGAGAAAGTTCCAGTCATGTGGTTCCAGTCCTCTTTATTTCTTCTAGGCTAATACTGTGTGTGGGCTTATAAAAGTGATTGGACAGTCTGGTCATGCTTTGGTACTGTTCTGATCATGCTGCCTTCTCAATGATTTCCCTCAGAAAATTCCACAGAAAAATTTCTCTGAAGAGATGGAGTCACAGGTGGTAATTAGTAGGTCTCAGCTGAGAGGAGGGGGATAGCTGCAGAATTCTGATGGAAGCCACATTCCAGGGCTTGGGATGGAGGTGAATAGGAGAGTTAAGTATTCCTCACCTTTCTTGTAGGATCTCAATGGGTTAACCGAACAAATCTCTAAATTGTCAGAGATTCAGTTACATGTATTTCTACAGAAAATACGACAGCAATGATTTTCACTGGATTCTCTTTCTCCCTCCACCCCTTCCTGCTGTGTAATGATAAACATCTGCCTTAGTAGAATGAAGTGTGTTTTCACACTTTGAGTTGTTACTTAATGTTCTGAATATAAAGAAAATGCCAAAGCAAAACAGGTCTATTTTACTGGTAATTTCCCAAACTGTCAGTGCACAAAATGTTTATCTGTTTTTTATCATATTTACTGAGGAGTCTCATTTACCATAAAACTTCTAGAAAGCATAGTCTATCCTTGTTTCCCCCACATCATCGCTACTACTTGCTCGCACTTCAAACTTACTTTTACTCCCCATCTCTCAACTCCATGAAATTGCTCCAAAGTTACCAGCAGGATTTCAATTGCCATATACAGAGATCTTTTCAAAATATGCATCATACTCATCACGTCTAATATCTCTACAGCATTTGACACCAATGATCCTCCTTGATACTTTATCCTTCTTTGGATTCAGTGACTGTCTTTTCATGATTCTCCTAATTCACTGGATATCACTTTTATATCCCTAAATGTGACCTTGTCTCAAGATTCTTTTATGTTCCCTAAAGGTGAGCATGTTTCGCAATCCTGTCCTTCGTCCTATTTTCTTCTACCTATACACTTTCTTCTTGGGCAACCCAGTCTCCCCACTCCAGCCTCCATCACACACACACACACATACACACACACCAGTTATCTTCCCCTGGATGCTATTTATTGAGAATAGACAGGGAAAATCAAAACTGTATTCTCAGCCCCTAACCTGGTTCCCACATCTCATTATAAGCCAGTGACTTTAGCAATCAGATGAGATAAAAATAATTCCATAGTTCTTCCATGTAATCCACAGACAGGTCTAGCTTATTGCGGTCCATACTCAGGACTGTACAATGTCTTTGACAAACAAGTATATGATACTACTCCTTTGTGCCAATATCAAAGAGAGTCACTAGAGGAAGGAAACACAAACTCATACCAGAGGCCCAACCATGGTAGGAGTGGAGTATTCTTGAACACTAGGTTCTATAAGGATATTTTAAATGTAAAATCATAACTGCTTCCTCTTTTTCAATAACTTTTTTAAGAAAGTTGAGATGGGCTGCCTGTCATGAGACAAAGATCAAATTCCCTGACACTGATTCTTAAAGGTCTATTCGTAGCTATTAAAAGACCTAGTAGTGTATAAAATTAAATGTCTAGCTAAACACTACTGTTCTTATATGTTTGACGTACAACTGTGTTCCCCACTACTAACACCACCACCCCCTTTATTGACACATTCTCAGCTCACTTAGTGAACTTTAACTGACTTCATGAAAGTCTAATTCCTATCAGGTGTCAAGATATTTACGGACAGCCTGTTTTCCAGATCTAAGACCCAGCAATCCCTTGCATTCTTGATGATCTTACACGCTGACAAAGTGTATTGTTTTGACCAACACCTATCACTGCCTCCCTATTTCCCAGAGACCTGAGAGTCATCCATCACACCTTTTAACACACTCACAATCCCCGTTTTTGTAATAGTTATGTGAACCAAACCAGGTATCGCACTCCTGTTCCCGTCACAGTAACTGTGGTTCTATTTGTGTCTGTGGGACAATCAACTTGGAGACTGTTCCCACAGGACCCAGACATGCCGCTTTGTCCACATATGAGCCTGCTCTGAGAGTGGCTAAGAATGATTATGTCAAGGCCCAACCCAGTTACATATACAAAGCACGTATACAAAGCACGCTTCCTGAGGAGGTCTTCTGTTTGCAAGTGCTTCCTCACTTTGAAATTAAACATCTGTTTGTATCCTGACTCTCCTGTCTCTAGACTCTTGGCTCAGGCCACCCACAAGTTAGAGGCTAGTTCTGGTCCAGTTAACATTAATTGGTGCCAGTAGTAGTTTACAGAACCAAGTCAAGTGCATTTTACAGTGGATTAGGTATCCATGGAGTTTGATTTCTCTGAAGTCCAGCCGTGCTTTATCTGATGAGTCCTCTGATCTTTGTTCCCCAATTCTAGTCCTGGGCTCACCCTTGATTGAGTTCACCTTTCTTTGGGAGAAAAACTCCAGGGTCCCTCCTTGTGATTCAGTTCATCTTGGACCGCTCTGGCAAGGATATCCGATCTGTTAAGCGGTGTCTGTGCACGTCTGTAAAACTAGGGCCACTCTGTGTGTCTCTGTAAAATTGCAACTGTTTATCTCTCTGCTGAACTGGTTCTATTTGTATCCGTCATGTCATTTTGTCTATGTCTGTTTGTAAAATGTCTGTGTCATGTTTCTGCTGTCAGCTAGATTCTGTTACCCTGAAAGATTTCAAATACAGCTAACCAGAAAAACTTTTAAGGATTGAGGTCTATGCCTTCTAACTTCCCTATTTCTATCAATGCTCATTTTCCTAGTCACACAGGCTCTGAACATTGGCAAACTGAGCTTTTTTGGTTATTTAGATAACATTGCCTCTAGCTTATAGTTCATTTGATATCTTTGGCTTCTCTTCCTAAAGGAATGGATAGGTGCTATCATGGCCCTTTCTGCTCTAATTTCACATGGTCTTTTATAAAAGGAAAAAAAAAACAATAACAAGCAAGAATCCTTCGATAGAACCTGAAAAAGAATTTCTCTATTTATTTATTTGTTAAGTAGCTACTAAGAGCCAGGCACCGTGTAAAGCACTGAGGATAATACTTTTCAAACCCTGACTCTTTCTTTCTCTGGGATTGATGAGTGGGGACTGAAAAGACACAAACAATGTGGATCCAGGGAGCTAAGCAGGAATCACTTCTCCCTGCCTAGCTGAATTTTTTACAGTATTATAAACAGATAACCAGAAACCCAAAGTCTCAGAAGGCCTTTGAGGCACTCAAATTTATACCCTTTGTACTTCACTTAATAGGCACTTAATAAATTCTTTTTGAATCAAATCTAATTGAATTAATTGTACATGGTGGGATAAGAATGGAGAATTGAGAATAAGTCTAAAGTTGAAAATCTGGGAGATTGTTACTGCTCTCAGTGGAATTAAGGAAGCTGATGTGGAAGGCTAAGCTTTTTAAAGGAAGAAACCATTCATCATTATCTTCATATTGTCCATAACACCTACCTCAGCATCTTGCACAGTAGCTATTTACTGTTTAGTGAACTTTTGTTGACTAAACATGTTTCCAATGTTATGGTCTTTTATTTCTTTTCTTTTTTCATATAATGTAAAATTAATTTTAAAACCTGATTTATTTCAGTCTGATTATTTTTCTCAGGCATTAAGCTAATCAACAAGGTGCATCCATAACATGGAAATTCAAAATTCCTTCTCAATCATCTTAAAACAAAATATGTCTCTGCATAGTATAAAGCTCTTACAGAAGCTTTTATATATAGTTGTCCATAAGATTTAACAACAAAATATAGTAGAAGATAAACATATATATGTGTGTGTATATACACATACACACACACAAATATAGTGAGACTGAAATTATTTATTGGTTTAAGAAGGCTCACATTGTTACTTTAATTAATCATTTTGCATATTTAGCTAATTGACCAAATCAAAATGACCTATAAGAGCTATAATAAAATCAGTTGAAAGAAAGATGGTGCTGATTCAAAAGGAATTTTTCCACCTTTTATGTCTCTATGGCTAAATGCACAAGTTTTTATCAGTAAACATTACAATCTATTTTGTAAAGCAAGGATTAGTTAGTGGTGCACAAAAGGTCATTGATTATTTTCAAAAGATGCTTTGCACATTCAATGAACTTGCTATTTTTTCAATAAACATAAAACATGGCAAAATGTTTGGACTATTTTATACCACTATATTCTCTAAGAGAATTAATTAATAACACATTATTTTTACACAATGCAAATGCCATTTTTCCAAAGCACATAAAAATTAGTATAAGTATTTAGCATTTAAGAGAAAAGTTCACACAATTCAAATGACTGCATCAAATTATGGAATGAAAGAAATTTTGTATATAAAGAGATTCTAATTTTATCCATCAGGCCAAAACTCTTTCACATAAGATTCTACAGATGAATGTTTGTGATCTGACAAGCTGTTGTCAAATGCCAGCGACTGAAACCTACACTTTTATAAACTATTCAATTGAAGAATAGGTAATGGCCTATTTGAATGGCTCTACAGTAGCTCTCCATTGCATTACATTCTTTACCATAGATGTGGTTTGTGGCCATGGCTGCACTCTGGGCATGCTCTACCAGACTCGTTGTTCTAAATTAGTACTGATCTATATGGTTTCTTCTAGAAAACAGAAACATTCATTCACAGTGCCATGCTGGGTTAAATATCTCAGTTGACATGAAGAGGAGGGACGTGACTTCCCCAAGGAGACTGAAAGAAATGAGCTACTTATGGGAACTAGAGTCTATTTCTGTAGGGATTATATTACTTACTCTTGGTGCCTTACAAGGCCCCAAAAGCTATATTTGGGGCCTATTAAATCTATTTCAATTTCTCTAGAAATATTAATAAGCATATATTTTTAGTTTTAAAATGCTATTTATAACTTTTTCTAGGATTCAGGTAGATTAGGAAAAGAAAGTAGAAGCTACAAAAAAAGACTATTTCTTTGTTCATTCAATAAAACAACTGGCCTGGGATCCACCCAAGGAGAGCACACTTTTTTCCCTTTAAAGGTAAGTACCTTTTTTTTCCCATTTAGAGACTATTACAATATTTATCATTGGGAGGACATACTTTTATTCCTTGAAAGGAGCAATCAAGGAAATAACACAGGGCTGATTAGAGATTATTTATTTTATTATTAATGATTTTCTTCTGGAATGTTAACCATAAACGCCACTTTTTCCCAAGATTTTTATTCTTTAACATTTCCATAGATGCTACTGAAAATTGTCTTGGGAAGAGAGTTATGCTGAGGAAATGGAAAGTGTGAAAAATAAATTTGGGGTGGGAGCTGTAAACTATGCAAGTTTAGAAATTTCTCTTTTTAAATGAGAAATGTGTGAGAATCGAATTAATAAAAAATACTTTTTATCAATAAGCATAGTACGGTATTAATAAGTTTCTTTTTTTCTTTGGCAGAGTCAATGCCACAAGAAAATTAAATTAAAATGAAATTGTCCCCGAACTAGGCAGGAAAATGAAGCAGACTGTTCTGAAGAAATTCTTTAAATGTCTCTAAACATTTAAGTTGAATTTATTTCTTTAACTTTTACATTCATTTTCACAAAATTTTGGGTTCCAAATTTTCTCATCATTTGTCCCCTCCCGCCACCCCAACACACCAAGCATTCTAATTTCCCCTATCACCAATCTGCCCTCTCTTCTATCATCCTTTCCTTCCTTTGTCTCCATTTTCTCTTTTGTCCTGTAGGGCCAGATAACTTTCTATTCCCCATTACCTGTATTTCTTATTTCCTAGTAGCAAGAACAATACTCTCCGGGGCGGAGCCAAGATGGCAGAGTAGAAAGACACACATTTGGTAGCTCCGAACCCACAGCCCATGGATTTCCTCTAAAAAGAACTCCCAACAAATTCTGGAACAGTGGAAGCCACGCAGCAACACAGTGAAGGAGATTTCCGTTCCAGAGAGCCCTGAAAAACCGATCCCAAAGATCCATTGTGCCCCACATGGGAGCAGAGCACTCCCCTGCCCTGGCCGTGAGGCACTGAGAGGAGCAGATCCGAACAGGCATCAGGGATGGAATCTCCAGCAGCCCCGAAGGTACCTCCACCCACGGACTTGCCGGTCAGTGAGAGAGACAGGCTGAGAGGGCAGTGGGGTGTCTCCGGGACTCAGACCCCCTAGGGAGGCAGTGGCAGAGGCAGCTACAGAGGCAGCTACACAGGCAGCAGGTGGCCAGAGGCTCCCAGAGCAGGCAAGAGCTCAGCAGCAGCTCCATTACAGAAGGTCTCTACATAAATCCCTGAGGGAACTGAGCCTGGGAGGCAGCCCTGCCCCCACCTGAGAACCTGATTTAATCTTACCCTGAATAGCAGCCAGGTCTATTGCCAAAAGCCCCGAGGCTGGGGAGCAGCTTTTGAATCTCAGACACCAAGCACTAGCTGGGCAGATCTAGGGTGGGGTGGAGAGGACTCTCAGAAGTCAAGTAACTGACTGGGAAAATGCCCAGAAAAGGGAAAAAAACTAAGACCATAGGAGGTTATTTTCTTGGTGAAAAATGATTCCAAGCTTCCTCTCTGAGGAGGAAGAACAATGCTTACCATCAGGTAAAGACATAAGAGTCAAGGCCTCTGTATCCCAAAGATCTGAAATTGATATCCAATGGGCTCAGGCCATGGAAGAGCTCAAAAAGGATTTTGAAAATCAAGTTAGACGGTGGAGGAAAAACTGGGAAAAGAAA